>PVKA01000816.1:0-173801 GCA_004027165.1 Ctenomys sociabilis | reverse complement strand
GAGGAAAAAAGATTAAACAATCAAAGTGAGTTTTAGAACAGATTGTAATGCAACAGGATCATTACAATACTTGCTTCATTGTATATTGGCTTTGTGTTAAAGTACAGGATATAGGCATGATATTTTGTCTAAACACTATTAGCACAAAACATTCTTTTCAAGTGAATAAGAGAAGCTAGATACCTATCTTAATCATATATGATGATTAAGATATATTATATATATAATATATATAAATACATATTATAAATATATAATATATATTATAAATATATAATATATATTTATATAATAAATATATATAAAGATATTATATATAATATATATTTATATAATCAATTTTCCCTTTCTTCCTTTCCTCTCTCCCCATCACAGTTTTTCTTTTCTTCTGAACAGTTTCTTCCCAGCTCATAATATCTATTGTATGGTTCAGATCCTATTTTGTTGTTGAATTACTCATGTCGAGACAATATGTTTACAAAGGTGGTCTGACTCATTTCATTTATGAGTATGCTTTCCCTTTGCATCCATTGACCTATAAAAGCCTACAGTTCATCCTTCTTCATGGTTGAGTCAGACTCTATTATATAAAAAGACATCTTTTTTGTCCATTCCTGGTTGATGGGCATTTGGGCTGTTTCTAAGATCTAGCCATTACAAATTTCATGAGTATGAACACGGATACACACAGGTCACAAAGGCATGATGTTATTAATTTTTCTTGGGAGACACCCAGAAGGGGAATAGCTTGGTTGAATGGGACATCTAATCCCAGTTTCTTGCACACCTACAACTGATTTCCACAACGGTCACAGCAGTCTACCTCCACATTAGTACCAGAGAAGGGCTCCTTTAACCCTCACTAGCCCCTCTAACCATTTGTCATTGGTTAGCTTTTTGTTGATATCCAATGTTTTCTGGGGTGAGATGGAATCTCAATGTTGTTTCAATTTATATCTCTCAAATGACCAATGATGTTGAGCACTTATCCATGTATTTATTTGCCACTGGTATGTACTTCTTCATTTGAGAATTGTGCATTCAGCTCAGATGGCCATTTTTGGATTATGTCTTTGAATTTGATTGCTCTCATTTTTTTCAGTGCTTTATATGCTCTGAATATAAGTCCTTTGTCTATGGGACAGCTGGCTATAATTATTTCCCATTCTGTGGGTTGGCTTTGCACTCTCTTGGAGATTTTTGCCATGCAAAAAATTTTCAATAAAGTGAGGTCCCATTTATTAATTCTTTGTAATAGATCCCTTTCAATCTAGGTTTTATTCTCCACCTACACTTGTCTTAGAGTTTTCTGCCTATTTTATCTTTAGTAGATTTAGTGTTTCTCTTTTAAAATTTAGATCTTTGATCCACTTTGACTTTAGTTTAGTGCAGGCTAATAAAAATGGATCCAGTGTGAGTCCTCTACATGTGGAGGGCCAGTTTTTCAAGCACCATTTATTAAAAAGACTAGCTTTCTTCCAGTGGGTGTGTTTCTCTCCTTTTTCAAAAACAATATGCCTGAATGTGTTTAGAGTTGTGTCTGCATCTTCTATTCTGTTCAACTGAACCTCAGGTCTGCTTTTTGCCAGTACCATTTTGATTTTGTCAAAGCATCTTTGTAGTATAATTTCAGGTCTGGGATTGTTATGGTCCTGACTTTCCTTTGCTGCCCAGAATTACTTTTGCTATTCTAAGAATTTTCTGGTCCTAAATGAATTTTAAGAATGTTTTCTCTACATCTGTGATGTGTGGTAATATTTTTATTGGAATTGCTTTCAATCTGCATAGCAGAAAAAAAAGTGGATTTCAAATTCAGAATAAAATTTCCGTATATAACTTGGAAAATGTTAAAGAAAATTATATATAATATAATCTGGCTATTAGTCATTTGCACCATGGAATGAAATGTTTAAAAGATGATTTAATTTCTCTTGAGAGTTTTATTCAAGAACAAGGATATCATTCCATCTTCTGGTATCTTCTTTACTGTCCTTTTTAGAGTACTGCCATTTTCACTATACAGATCTTTTACTTCCTTTGTTATGTTGTTTCTTAATTACTTCATTTTGCGCATGTTCTCATGAAGGGTATGCTTTCACTGAAAGTTTGTTGCTTGATACTGACTTTAGAGTGTTGACTTTGTAACCCACTACACTACTGAATTTGGATTTTAAAGCTAGATGTATTTTGGTGGAGTTTTGGGGTTCTATATAGAGTATCATATCATCTTCAAATAATCATAATTTAAATCTTTCCTTTTCTATCTTTATTCCTTTAAATACTTTTTTCTCATCTGATTGCTCTGGATAAAGTTTCCAGAACAAGATATATTCCTTAAGGCCATTCCATCATATCTTCCGTGCCTTACCCTTCTTGATTGTTACAAACCAGGAATTCCTGGGCCGTAGCTGTATTTGATGGGTGTAAGGGTAAATTAGTAGCAAATACTATATCACCAAATGTGTACAAAATTTTCCAACTCCCCAGCTACAATTTACTAAAATGGAGATTATAGATTATGAAAGAATATATGTAAGTGAGCTTTAGAACATTTTCTTTCTTTTACATCCATCTTAGTCTTTTTGTTTTGCTATAACAAAACACCTCAAAGTAGGATTATTATAAACAACAAAAATCTATTTTTCACATTTCAAGATCAAAGCAGATTCTGTGTCTTTCAAAAGCTTGCTTCTGGATTCATAGTTGGGTCTTTTGTAATGATAAAGTGCCTGGATGAAACACACACACTTCCTAGGCCTGTTTTATAAGTAAAGGCACTATTCCCTCCTATGAGATCACTGTTCTTGTGGTCTAACCAACGCTTAAAGTTCTACTGAATGATATCACTCTTGGAGTTAGGATTTCAACATATGAGTACAGCATGAGAACACAAATATTCACCACTTTTCTTTCTATGTACTTTAGTAAGTACAGGAATGAATTGCAAATTAACCTAGAAAATTAGGTCATTGTTATGTTATTAAGCATAATGTTGTAGTAATAGAGGTTAAAATGAGATCACATATTACTGAATGTATATGAATATTTCGTATTTCTCTTTCATTCACAGTGACCTACCTACTCCCTCTTGTCTTTACAGTGTTCTTTTTAACATTTTCCAACTTCAACAGAAGCTCATATAGTTTATGAATGACCTTTTGTTACTTATCACAAAACTGCAAATGACTTCCAGAAAAAAAAAAAAAGCAGATTTCAAATGCAGAGTAAAATTTCCATACAGAAGATGGAGAATGTTAAAGAAAATTGTATAATGTGATCTGGCTGTTATTCATTTGCACCGAATTATTAACAGTAAGGAATGAAATGTTGCTAAGAGATGATTTAATTTCCCTGAGAGTTATTGCTCTGTATCTGCAAAGAGTTGGTTTCTTTCTTGATGATTAATTAGAATGTGATGAATAGTGTTAGATAAAGTAGCGATACTTGGCATATATTAACAATATTAGAATTTAGATATCTGTTGTATATTAGAAACACTAGTGTCATCTTAAGGAAAACAAAATATTGTACATGTATACCATCCATCCTGCTTATAATACAGTTATTTAAATATAATTTACCCACTGTATAACTATTAAAATGCTTAATTACTTGAACCATGATGTTTGTCATTATTTTCTGCACTGTTTTGTTTACTATTTTTCTTTGCTATTATATATGTACTTTTAAGTTATAAGCATAAATCATTTTTATATATGTGATCATATATATGTCATAATTTTCAGTAACAAAACTAAAATAACTATGAGACATCAAATGGTGGCAAGAACACTTTTAATTTTTAAAATACCAGAATCTTTAGAACCTTAGAAGGCACTTGAAATATTCTTACGTATGAAGTGTCATGTTTCCTAGTTCAAACTGGATTGTTGCCAGGATACATTGCACGACATTATTTCTTAAATTGGATCCAACTTCAGACTAACTCAAACTTCTCTTAAGTAGAATATTAACCATGTTGTATAATGTGAATTACAGTTATGGATTTTTTGAAAATATGAAAACCAATTCTTCAAAATTACAGCTGAAATATTTTGTGAAACTGTATAATCAGAGCAGCATGCTTAAAATTACTTTGAAATTCATTATTAGAAGATAAGTACATATTACCCTGCTCGTTGTGCTTTAAAATGTAATTATATTTCAAATTTTAAAATTTAAAATAATTTCAATAATTATTTGATTTATTTTAAATATTACATAACTTTAAATATTCATTGATTGTATACTGTATCCCAAATACTGTGCTAAGAGCTACAGTTTGGTTTGCTTTGTATTTTTAGGGAAAGGTCTACAAGGTGTTCAGGGTCTCACTACTAGATTGGACTCGTAGTGATCCAGCCTCCCAAGAGCTGGGATTTCCAGCGCGTACCACCACACCCAGTCTCAATTGCCATCTCAATGCACCTTGGAGGCGGGGTCTGCGCTGCAGGCTGGGAATTGAAGCCCTGGCCCTTGAGCCTGCTTGCAGATGCTTCAATCTGCTGAGCTATTTGAAGAGCTAAATTTAATTCATGGAACAGAACAGGCTACATCGGTAACCTCCCAGTGTTTATGCTATTTTGAGGTGATATCTAGAATAAAAACAAAATTAAAAGTACAGATTAAACATTGATTTGTAAAGCAAAAGCAAACCAAAAACCACTCCTCATGTAAGCAAAATCGAGAAGGTTAAGCTGAGCACTGAGAGCTGAGCCTCATAGAAAGAAATCAGAGGGAGGAATGGGGCGCGATGAGATTGAATCAGTGAGGGAAGCAAGAAGGCATGCAGAGCATCCGGTGGGAAAAATTCCAGTTAGAGAAGTTGGAGGATAAAATCAGAGCAGAAAGTGTCCTAGAATGAGGGGGAGGTTGCCTCAGAAGGTATTTTACACACATAGCAGGAAGTTGTGCTTTTCCTAAAGGAACAGAAGGAAGTGAGAAGATAGATCCGAATGGGAGTGATCTTTCCGACTGTGAAGCGTGGAGATTGCTTTTGAGCATGGCTGGAGTAGTTGTGTCAAAAGCCTGCTGCACACATCAAAATGAAGATGATAGCTTCAAGTTGTGATGGCGGTGCTAGAGAGACAACGAATAAAAGGGTTTGAAAAGAATCAAGGTGTAGACATTACATCATGTATTAAAGGGCTGATATAAATGTTAAAGAAGCAGAATGACCCAAGGATAAAATCCAGGATTTTTTTTTTTTTCCAGAACCAGGGATTGAACTCAAGCACTTGCACTTGTTAAGGAAGCCCTTATTCCACTGAGCCATCTCTCTGGCCCCAATATGCAGGGTTTTGATCTGAAGTGACCACACTAAACACACTCCAGGTAGTACAAATTATAAGAAATGTGTTTCATCATTACATTGAATGTCAACTATTAGTTTTGTAAATTACCTAGGTAGAAAGCAAGAAAACAATTATATACATAAGACAGAAGAAATTTTAGGGCTGTGGAGCTAGCTTGCAGTCTGAAAGCCTGCCTGGCAAACTTAAGGACCTGGGTTCAGTCCCTGGTCCTGCATGCTGAGCCAGTCTCATAATCCCAGGCACCCCATGCTGTTCACCAAAACCAGCTATGATGGCACACACCTGTAATCCTTGCACTGGGGAGGCTGAAACAGGAGGATCACTAGGAGTCTGAGCTGTGCAGCAAGACCCTGTACCAAATACATAAATAAGTAAATAGATCTTTAAAAAGACTTTTAAAAAACATTTTGTCACTACACTTCACTCTTCCAAAAACAAAAGCAAAATTGAGAGTCTGTCACTCTAGTCAGTATTTTGTCATTGGTGTTTAGAAGTGAACAACAGTCTGGACATAGTGGCTCACACCTGTAATCCCAGCATTAGGGAGGTTGAAAACAGGAGGATCATTATGTGTCCCAGCTGTATAGTGAGACCTGTACAAAAAAAGAAAATGCCTGAACAAGTGAATATCATGGCCAATATAAACACTTTATTTGGAGATAGAAGTGACAGGCATTCAGAATAATAAATACATCCATAAGGTTCAAAATGAATTGAATATTTTGATTATAAAATCAATTTGTGACTCATTATGAGATTTGATTTTAAAACAGTATCATTGATAACATTAAACCACACTAAATATGCATATTGTTTGAGTAGTATTTTCAAGGTTTTAGGATCTCTCACATTGTCTGTTCCTGCAGGGAGCAAAATATGTATAACTCCCTGCTAATTGCACCACCATACAGAAAAGCTGCCCATATATATAATGGAAAATTGGAGGGAGAGTAAATATTATGCACATAGATACTACTTTGAGTGCTAGACTGTAGAAATGGGGGATGCATAGGTTGAAAGTCTTAAAAAGTAATGTCTGTTATCCTTTTTCTTTAAACTACAGAATATTATGTGTTTTTATTTTACTAGTTGAATGATACATAAAAGAAAAATAAAAGAATTTTAGACAGACGACATTACTAATTTGCTAAATATTGCTTTTAGAACATCTCAAATATATGATTAATGGCAAAGATAGAAATATTACAAAAGTGTTGATTATATTAAATATATCAGCATATTTTTCTAATTATTCTGGTGCATGGTTTAAGCCATTATGATTTGCAGTTTAGCATTTAAGTCCCATTAATTGTAGAATAAAGTCATGCTTCATTTTTTGACAATTAAACACAATTTTCCTGCAAGACAAAAAAGAGGTCTGAATTGGACTCAAAGGAGAAATCCTCTGTAAAGGTCACTCTCATTAAGTAGAACGACAATTTGATTATGCCATTCATGCCCCATACCCCAGACAATTCCCAACACAGTGGCTGGAATGATGTTTTCTAAAATCAAAGTCAGCTCATCTTGTTCCTCTTCTCATCTCCCTACCAAGTCTGCGCATTCCCTCTGCATAGAAGCCAAAGCCATTACACTCAGAACTGGCTGCGTAGCTCATCCCAGCCCACCCTGGCTCCCACATCCTATTACTAAATCTGGTAAATTAGTGGCCGCGCTGGTCTCCTTGCTGGTGCCCCTCCCTATTTCAAGGCTTCCTATACATTTTCTGGTAATGATGACTCTCCATTGCCAATATCTAAAGGTAGGATTTTTTTTTTTATTGAACTCGAACAATACTTGCTCTATAAAACTTCCCTTAACTATTTTTAGTTCAAATAAGTGCCATTTTCAATGGCTTGACATATCCTCCTTATTCTTCCCGATTTTATCTCTTTTCCCACAACAACCTTCAGCGTACCATGAAATTTATGCATGCTACTCCTACTCCGCCTTACTCTCTCCCCACTTCATTGACAATGTGGACTCTGAGGTCGCAAAGTTATGTCTTTATTATATTCACTCCTGCCTACCAAATAGTACCACATCTATATAAGATGTTCTGTGAAAATTTATTGAATGAATGAATTAATGATAATTATTTCTTACCCCGATAGAAGAATATTAAATCTTTTTGTGAGTAAACATTGAAAAGGAAAAAGGGGTATATTAGGCTTCTACATGGAGTATAGACATCTGGAAAGGTCATTGATCTTATATATAAAAAAAAAACCAGAAAATCCAAATTCACAGCTTGTTTTGAATGTCTTAATGACAAACAAAACAATCTCAAATCTGAGGAAAAGCAGCTTACAATCAAGTGATATTTATGGAATAAAATAGAGACTTCCAAGACAGAAATATGAAGAAATGAAAATTATAAAAATAAGTGAGTGGGAATTTGATTAAAAAAATAGAGAAAAATCAGTGAAATCTAGAACTACTTTTACAGAGCTGCATAACAGATAAATCTCTACCCAGACTGACCCACCAATATGACAAAGATAGAAATAAAGAATGCACAAATAAAAACACAATTTCCATTTCTCTGAAATGGAAAAGAGCATCACTATGGATATGACATTGGAAAATTAGTAAGGAGTGTTGTGAACTACCTCTTTCATAAATTCAACAACATAAATGAAATACACAAAGTATTCAGAAAATAGAAATTATGATATCCCATTCAATAACCGATGTGTAAGAGCCAGGGTCAGACCTCTAGCCCTGTAAAAGCAAGCAACAAACAGCAAAGACACAACCTAGATAATTGCACAGCTACTATAAAAATTTTGAGTGTCTAGCAAGAAAGGCAGTCCTAGTCTAAGTTCTGAGATATAAAATAGCTCCTCCTGAATGAGCAATTACTGGTCAAGAGTTCCAATGATTTAGAAAAATAAGAGAACTGAGTTTTTAAATTATAGCCTAATGTATACTTCAAGGTAATTAAAATAATCAACTGAAATGTATGTTCACAAAAATTTAAGTGAGATGATATATGACAATTAGATATGATAATTAGAGTGATTTAATTATGTCTCATGTATGCATATATCAAAACATTACATTGTACAATAGAGATGAAATTTGATTTGCCAATCAAAATAATCCATGTAAATAATATCAATACATTTTAAGAAGAATGCATCCTAGTCTTGACATAGAAGTTATGAAAACTTCCCAGAGATAAGAGAGATATCATAAAGTAGATTAATATTTGGAAATGAAATCCTTCATTGTGTGAATGCACTGGTTTATGTAACAAAAGATTTATGAAACATGGCTACATCTCAGAAAGAGATGTGGTTTTGAGTTTAAGATTACTATTTATTAATTATACGCAGATATCTATTAATTTGACAAAATGTTCCTACTTCCTCTGATTAGACATAATTTCACTGTAGATCTACCAGAGAATTTTGAGCAATCTATTCATTTTCATTGTTTAAAAGAGAGTTACCTGAAATTAAAAGTAATA
Organism: Ctenomys sociabilis; assembly: GCA_004027165.1. Classification (NCBI taxonomy): domain Eukaryota; kingdom Metazoa; phylum Chordata; class Mammalia; order Rodentia; family Ctenomyidae; genus Ctenomys; species Ctenomys sociabilis. Next base: position 165,011 of record PVKA01000816.1, on the reverse strand, counting down.
CAGCATTGAGGAAATAAGATAGCATACATAAGCTATATACTAAAAATTAGCCAATATAGTTCATAAACAGAGGTAAGGGAGCATGGGGTGGGAATAGAAATCTGGATTTAGAACTAGACATATGCAGGTGTTATTGTTTTGTGTCTACATGTCCCCCAAAACCTCATGAAGTCATGGAGTAGGATTGTGGAGTCTGGGATTGACTCATGGTCCAAGGCTGGAGTTATAGGTGTGAGTGCCGCACCTGTCCTGGAGTGGGTATCCTGCACACCCTATAAAGGAGGGAAAGAGGCTTTCTCTGGTGCTCCTTCCTTTTTGTTCTTATTGATTGCTCTGTTTTCTGCTACCATGAATGGTTGCCCCTCTGTCATAACAGCTGGCCTTGGAGCCAGCTGACTACAGACTAATACCTCCACAAGCTGTGAGCTAAATAAACTTTTCTTTCGTGTATTTTGTCTCAGCAATGAAAGAACAGTAATTAAGGCAACAGCCTTTGGAAAAAAAAGTGATTGCAAGGAAGAGAAAATCCACAGATTTTTTTGAGGTGTATGGGATGATGCATAACAGAATTTGAATGGGAACTTTATAATATGTACAAAGTACCAAGATGCACATGTCATGCATATTTTTATAACATATAATCAGAGAGGCTGGGTTTTCTTTACACAGAATAAAATTACAAAGATATTTCTAACAGTCCTTACTACATAGTTACATAAACCATAGTCTAGAAAATTAGATCTAGCTGTTGTGAAGCACTGTGAAAGTAAGGTTTTACTCCTAGAGAAATGCAAACTTCCCCAGACACAAGGGAATAGATACATCTATGAGGGTTGAGTAGAGGAAATATTTGTTTTTCTTGAAAACATCTGTTTTTCAAGACAACTGAGCCCTTTTGTCACTTCATAGAGTGTTTATGTAAAAAAGAAAAAAATCTAATCACAACACTTTGGACACTGTTTTTCGAATGAATGAAAGAATCTAAGCATGCGCACTTTATTATACAGAGTCCAAATATACGGAATCAGTGAGAACTTGGAAAGGGGAGGGAGAAAATTACATGAACTCCATTCCAGTAAAGACACAGCCATATTTCACCAAGCAGTTTGTTTACCTTTCTTTATTTAGCACCTTTTCAGTTGATTTTAATTTATGCTTCATGATATCAAAATCATTACTCCTAAAATATATAGCATATATTTTAAAATTTTCTCCAAAGGTAGCTATTTGATCTAGGGACAATTAAACTTTGTTTTAATCTAATAATTCATTATTTTGCATCACCTAAGATGAGAAGATCCATATGTAAGTGCTCGGGCAGATGGCTCAGGGGAATAAGTGCTTCCCTGGCAAGCTCAAGGGCTAGAGTTTAATCCCCAGTTTTGCCAAAAAAAAAAAAAAAAAGAAAAAGAAAATCCATATGTGAATAATGATCTAATATTTTGTTTTTAAATAAAAATCACCACATTACTCAGTCCATGATGAATGTAGTAGACCTTCTGTAGCTATAGTTTTTGCCTTCTACAGTTTTACTTAACTGTGGTCAATCATCCAAAATTTTAAATAAAATATTCCAGAAAAAACTCTTTGTAGGTTTTATATTGAGTGCTACTTCAAGTGGCTAGATGAACTCTTACATCATCGCTCCGCACCCTACCCCAGGCATGAAACCTTTCCTTTGCCTCTGTTCTCAGGCAGAAGCTGCTCAGCAGACAGAGCCATCATGGTTACTGGATCAATCAAAAGTGTTACAGTACTGTGTTCAACTTATCCATATTCTACTTAAAATTCAAAAGCACCAGTATAGTGAGATTGAAATTTTTTAAAATACTTTTTTGCAGAGAATAAATAATTTATTAATTGATTACAGGTAAGTCACAAAAAAAAGGAATATGCACACACACACACACACACACACACACATGCACACACACATACACACACAGAAATCCAAAGACCATAATCTCTTTATGATGTGAAACTTGATTTAAAAGTACTTCTCTAATTGTGCTATTTTGTTGTTAGTTACTGCTATCTCCTAATGTGCTTTTAAGTTAAGACTTATTGCAGGTTTCTGTGCATGGGCAAAAGTACAGTACATCTATGGCTTGTTACTGTAGTATCAGAGATTTTAGGCAGCCATAACGCTTCTCTGCAGGTAACAAAGGACTTCTTGAGCTAGCCTAGTGCCACACACCTATAGTGCCAGCACCTTGGAAGCTAGAGTAGGAGGATCATTCTGAAGCCAGCTTCATCAACACTAGAAGTTCAAAGCCAGCCTGAACCACAGAGTGAGACTCCCTCTCAAAAAGAAAAGGGCATCTCTATGTGTTAATATTATATACAACATTTAAGACTGTCAAATTTTTAACAGTTTTTGCATTAGAAAATTCTTTAATTCAATTGTGTTTTTCTGGTGCTCTTTTCATAGATGTAATTAAGCTTTATATGCAGCCAATTCTTTTCAAAATTTCAGTATTCATGCATCATGAAAATGCAACAATATGTTCATTAAATTGGCCCTGTATCTACTCACATAGCTACACTGAGCACCATTATAAATTTAAAATAAAGCTGGGCGTGGTGGTGCATGTCTGTAATCCCAGCACTCGGGAGGCTGAGGCAGGAGGATTGTTGTGAATTCGAGACCAGCCTGAGCGACAAAGTGAGCTTAAGGCCAGCCTGAACTGCAGAGTGAGAACCTGCCTCAAAAAGGACAAAAAAAAAATTAAAATAAGCAAAATCAAGACCTTTATCCATAGCATCGTGTGTTATACACATTTATCAACACCCCATTGTGAATATACTGTGTGTATTGCAACACAAATCAAAAGCTGTAAGAAATTCAACAGTACTAAAATTCATACAAGCAAAATTTCTGAGTAATGAACTTTAAGCTTGCCAGTTCCAAGCCTCTGTTAATATACAACCTATTCAATAATTAAAATAATAACTATTAATCTTCTAACCACCTTTCTTAATAACTTTCTTGCAGGGGCGGTGAGCATCACGGGGCTGCTTGACCCGTCTCCTGTGCTGGGTCCTGTCCCTTTAATGCTTGTTACTCTCAGCTGTCTGCAGTCTCTTCTGTGACTCAGCTCTTTCCAAACAGGCAAGGCAGTTCTCAACCTCTGCCATTCTTTGACAGTTCTCTTCTTTCAAAGGAAAAATGCTACGATTGAGCTTTATATTTAAAAGGGAAGAAACAAGTTTCAAAAGTTAATACGTATTTTAGGAGACATCAACCATTACATAGATGAGGAATTAATATTTACATTTTTCTATACTCTGCAAGCATATCTTTTAAGGGTTTGTCAGAGAAGCAGTGATTTTTAAATTATGTGTCCTAATTTTCTGTTTGATGGCTTATATGAATAAGCCATCATGGGAATTTGTACGTTTAACATTCTATTATTTCAGCATTAGCAATAATTTTTAGAAGTACTCAACATTTCAAATTATACTAAATTTTCTGTCTTAGCACCTTGCATTTGGCTTTAGATTTTTTCCATTGTTAATCTGTTGATTTGTGAAGCTAAACCACATTATCTTATTGAATGTAATAAATGTTAATAAAGAATAAATTCAAGTGAAAAAGCTAATGGTTAGTTACAATTGTGTGCAATATCTTGTATTGGTCTGTTTGAGCTATGCAAAAATAGGGTGAATAAATTAAAACTGAAATTCTGTAATATTTGTCAAACAAAAACTTGCATTTATTTTATACCTATGTAACTATATACTATAGTTTCTTGTGTCATCAGATTAATAATAATAATGCAACTTCAGCATTTTTCTTGTATATTATCCTCTATAATATCTCCATCAATTTTCCTATATTCCTCTAGTGCTATTACTTCTCAAGCCAAGTGCGCTTTTAGTCAAGAGAATTTGAATGAGCAAATATCATAAAACCAAAGGTTCTGACAAAATTGCTTAATTTTAAGGTCACAAATACCAAGCCTCTGCTAATAAACTACTGATTCAGTAAATATAATGGGTAAACAACAGTAATGTAAACACACCATTTGGTCATTGAGAAACTGGTACATACTCATATTAGGTCTCAATCATTGTTACATCTCCTTCTCAGCTCTTCCCTCTCCTGTTCCTCTTCCCTATATCTCCTTTCCCTCCTTAGGGTCTCCCTTATTTTTTCCTGTCATGTTCTCTTCTATTTATTATTATTATTATTACTATTTAATGCTTTTAAATTTAATTTAATTTTGAAAAGTAAAAACAAAAGCCAAAGCACATAGCAGAAGCAAAGACAGAAAGAGGGTGACTTGCAATGATACAAACACTACAGATTTTCAAAACAAGAATATCAGATTAACAATGGTGATTATGTTACCTATTTTTATCATCCAATTTTTGCTCAGATTAACAGATGTAGCTATGTGACATTGGATAAATAATTGATTTTGACACTTGCTTTTAATAAACCTTAATTTGTTTTCCCCCTGGGGTTTTCAGAGAAACCATACAATATTTGACCTTTTGTGTCTGATTTATTTCACTTAGCATTATAGTCTCTAATCTATCCATTTTCCTATAAATTACGGAAGCTTATCCTATTTACAGATGAGTAACATTCCATTGTGTATATATACCATATCTTCATTAGCTGTTCAACAATAGGTGAGGATATGTTAGTTCCATAATTAGCTAAGTAGGTCATGTTACACATGCATACATCGCTTTAACATGATGGCTTTCACTCTTGTAAAGCTATCCAAAAGAGATAAAGCTGGATCAAGTTAAATCCTATTTCTAACTACTTGAGGAATCTCTAAAGATCTCTATAATGAGTTCACCTTTTTTGTTCAAATAACTTGTCAGTTGTTCTTTTTCTGTTCACCTGACTCAGCAATTTTTCTTTATTAAAACTAAATAATATCAAATATATCAGGAAGCTACAAATTTTAACAGGCTAAAACTTTGAAATAACTACTTTATCATTCAAAAATAACAGTTGGCCAGGGAGAGAGCTCAGTACCTTAAGTGCCTGCCTGGCAATTGCAAGGTCTACGTGTGTGTGTGTGTGTGTGTGTGTGTGTTTTATATTTTAGGGAAGGGTCTACAGTGTGCTCAGGGTCTCACTACTAGATCAGACTCATAGTGGTCTAACTGTTTATAGCCTCCCAAGAGCTGAGATTACAGGAGAGTACCACCATGCCCAGTCTCAGCTGCTTTATCAGTGTACCCCAGGGGGTGGGGCTGGCATGGCAGGCCAGGGAAGCAAACCCCCAGCCCCTGCATTTGCAAGCAGGCACTTTAATCTTCTGAGCTATTATAAGGTCTTGAGTTTGATCTCCCATGCTAAAAAAAAAAGCAAACTGATACATCATTCATAAGCTAGCCACTAAGAACCTACTTATAGTTTTTAGTATTAAAAATGAAACAAATTCCAAATAACCCAGTTATGATTTTAGTCTTTCAAATAAAGAATATCTAAAGTATTATTATTTTGAAGGGATTCAATCCCTGGCATGCCTTGTTGGCTCTGCCTCCGAGGTGCACCGAAAGGGTGATTGAGATTGGGCGTGGTGGAGCATACCTGTAAACCCAGCCCTTGAGAGGCTGAAAACAGGAGAATCACTATGAGTACCATTGTGCATTGAGACCTTGTAGACCCTGTACTAATTACATAAAAATAAATAAGTTAATAAATGAAGTATTATTATTTTGAACGTTAAATAAATGTATTTCATCTTTACCATAATTAAGAACTATGACAAATTAGAACAACTAAAATTAAAGTTAGGAATAGAAATGTTTCAATATTCAGATTTTGTGTAAGTTATATCTAAGGGCCGGCGAGATAGCTCATAGGACCAAGCGCCTGCTTAGGCAAGTGCAGGGACCAGGGTTCTGTCCAGGCATATTTTGGCCCCGCCCCTGCATGCAAAGAGCTGGCGACCTAGTCTGGGATGGTGGTGCATGCCTGTAATCCCTCACTGGTGAGGCTAAAAGCAAGAAGAGTACTAGGAGGCTGAGTTGTGTAATAAGAACCTATACCACACACACTTAAAAAAAGTTATATTTCATGTTAGAAGTTTCTCATTTTGACTTCTCTATCTTCCCACCTGATAAGCCTTTTTTCTAAATCTGATATTTTAGAAAACTATAAGTTCTCAAGTACTTTAAGAATAGTTATTTTAAGAGCTACGGAAAAACACTGTTCAGAAAGTAGATTACAAGGTTTCCAAAGACACAGTAAATCGGAAATTGATAGGGATATTATGAAGTTTAAGGAAATAGGAATATCTAAATTTGACTAAACTGCAAAGCTTAAATTATATAGAATAGGTATTACTCTTGACTTAAAGAAAGTAATGATTTCCAACATAACTTTAGATACTCATACTAATAAGCCACGTATCACAGCATTTTCTACCAAGATGGAAGATAAGTAGTACGTATTACCACTCACTTTTATAAAAAGTGAATGCCCCAATAATTTCTGAGGAAAACACTCCGACCTCATCTGGCACTAAGTAGAAATGACAGCACACTTTATCTTCACAAAACTGTAGCTGTATTTTGTTCATTATGCCTTACCCTCTGTTACTGAACAGCACCGGATGATCTTTATTTCATTTACTTTAATCAGAAGACCGCTAAAATGCTTCTGGGTAATATTTAGTTTGAATGAAGCACTTTATTAAAGATGCTCGATGTTTCCAGTTAGCACAGCCTGAATAGATGAAAGGCAAATAATGGCACCAGCATAAAATAGCTCAATAAATCCAAGGACGCTCTTTCTTGCAAGCATTTCCAAGGTTAGTTTTCATCTTAATGGAACTGCTGATCTGTCAACTGATCAACAGTAGATGTGCTTGTGACCTGTCTCACTGAAGAGAGTGATGCCAAAAATAATGGGAAGTAACCCTCTGAGTCTTGTCTGAAATCATTTTGGCTTTGCTGCACATGCTTTGTGTGCATTGAAAAACCTCTTCTCTTCCACGGAGTGAAATTTCAATTGATTAAAAATAAAAAGACTTGGCTGGATCACACTTCTAAGTGGCATGGAACAACAAATCATTGTGGTAAATATTATTTTCAGGATAGACTGTAAATTGTAATGGAAAAACAACACTTGACTAGAAATATGTAGCTCTATCAGAGACAATAAGGTATTGCAATAATTTGGAGGATTAGAAAACTATACAATCTGAAAAAAGAATGATTTTCATTTCCCATTCACAGTAATAAGAGAACTCAGCATCACCTCTTCTTCCTCTACAAAATAGAAAATAATCTTTTCCCCAGCCTCATATATATTCTCGACTATCATTTATCTTTTAGCTGATAACAAGATTTTGAAATCCCTCTGACACTTACTGTGACAGTTATGTGATGATTCTCAACGTGTAGAAAAGAAAAAAGTCTCTAAAAGAAGAGATGATATCCAGGTTCCACTATATTTAGAAGAATGCCTTTAATCAGAAAGATGTCAAAAGAGAAAGGTGTTTCAATCAGTTTTCAACTTACATTTGCATGAAGAGAAAATCTACGCCGCTCAGCCTTTCATGGGAGGACACTTCCTGTTGGTGTCAGGCTCAGAGAAGTGCCTGGTGACTCTTTGGATGAAATAACTGTCTTCCTGCTGGACTCATGAAGCTTGCTGCAGACACTCCTGCATTAGAACATCTCAGCTGAAGCTGTTTTCTTCATCTTCTTTAGGGGAAAACCAAGTGTATTCACAGACTCCCACTGTCTAGCGTACAGAAAGTGCTCCATAAATCCTTGCTGGGTCTCTGTCAGGGTGCCATGTTACTTTACCAGGTGAAAAATTCAAGATTCTTTCAGGATGGGGATAAGCCAAAATTTTTCTCTCATTTTAATAAAAGAGAATACATAGAAAAATTATAATTCTTAACATTTCATGAGTAATTATTACAGTTTTAACTCATCCACAGATGTCTACAGAGTAAAGCACACTCCTAGTTACACTGGATGAAGGTTTTTTTTTTTTTTTTCATAACAGATAGTCATTTAGGAGTCTAATGCAGTGTGAGTTTTGCATATGTATCTTGGTAATGTTCAAGAGCAATAAAGAAATCTTGAATTTAAATTTGGGAAGAGCACAAGGTATCCATTAAGTTCCTTTACATCCTTAGTTAAATTATTTAATCTTGGCCTTTAAAAAGCTATTCACTGAAGAGAAGGCATTACAAAAGGACACATTTACTATGCAAGTCAAAAATCAAGAGCATGCCCACAAGTATATGTATTCTTTTTTTTTTTTTTTTGTCTTTTTGAAGCAGGGTCTCACTATGCAGTTCAGGCTGGCCTTAAGCTCACTTTGTAGCTCAGGCTGGTCTCGAACTCACAACAATCCTCCTGCCTCAGCCTCCCGAGTGCTGGGATTACAAAGGTATATGTATTCTGAAGTATCTTCAAAATATTATAATCTTTACAAATATCAGTTTAAGAAAAATAGCTGTGACACACTTTTATTTTGACTCAAAAGCAAAACAAACTTTTGTAACCAATGAGTTTGTACCTTAGATCATAGAAGCAAATATCACAGCTGTATAACAAAGCAGATCTTAAATTGGAAATTTGTATTTAAATTAATTCCCTTGAGTTCTGTCTCAGCACTTTCCCTTGATGTGCCTGGAATCTTTCAGGCAGACTGGCTCACCCCAATTACCAACTGTATGACAATTTCTAAATCTCACTAGCTATTATTAGTATCGCTAATTGCTAAATAGGAAAACATATATGCTTAACTACATTTTTCCCTTGGGTATTAAAATTAGGAGGTGCTTGGCTAATCTACTCACCAAAGGCCTACACTGATGGGTGAAGGACAGTGCCAAATGGAAACCATTATCTCACTCCCAATCAATAGAGAAGGCAAAATCTTTAGACACACAAAACAAGCATCTGTGACACAAGAGAGATACCTTAAAAAGCAGACTCCTTACTTTCTTTATTGAGACTCTGACTATAGTAAAACAGCTACCTACTATCAAACATTCATAAAAAGGTATCACAGAAATCAAAATAAAGAGTTGTCTCTGAAATATAATATATCAAAAAGAAGGAGCAAAATGCATTCTCAGGCTCTGACCCACCCAGATCAAACACAGGAGATATCAGTATAGAAGAAATTGAAAGCCACACACCTGAAAACTCTGAAATAATAGCCACTGAAGTAAAGAAACAACTGCAGAAGAGTACAGAGGAACTCATATCAGAATTAACCTCCCAGGCAAAAAAAAGAAATGGTACTTATAATGGAAGAATGATTTAGCATTTCTAGACAAGACACTGATAGAGAAATAGAGAAGAATAGAAAAATGATGGAAAGCTTGAAAGAACAATATATGAAAGAAATAGAATGCATGAAGCATATTTAAAATGATATATGAGAAATTAAAAGCTCCATTATAATCTTTACAAATATCAGTTTAAGAAAAATAGCTGTGACACACTTTTACTTTAACTCAAAAACAAAACAAACTTTTGTAACCAATGAGTTTGTACCTTAGATCATAGAAGCAAATATCACAGCTGTATAACAAAGCAGATCTTAAATTGGGAATTTGTATTTAAATTAATTCTCTTGAGGTCTGTCTCAGCACTTCCCCTTGAATTACAAAGGGAAAACCATTTGAATGAAAATAAAGACAGATTTTAGACTTTGAAGACACTGTTGCAACTAGTGAAAGATATCTTAAAAACAACTGGGATTCAGAAAATAATAATTTAACAGCTGCAAGATGATGTAAAGATAAACAACGTAAGACTAATAGGGATCAAGGAGAAAGAAGGAGGTAACACAAACAACATAAACAGAATATGGACAGAAGTAATAGGAAAGCACTTTACAATTATGGGGAAGCAATCTGACATTCAGTAACTGAGGCATATAGAACTCCAAATAATATTAACCTAATTAAAACTATATCCATTCATATAATAATCAAGATCCTGGAAATTCAGCATAAGAACAACAGATAAAAAGCTACTAGAGAAAAGACATGGATCACATTTAAAGAAAAAAACATCATAATAACAGCAGATTTCTCCTCACAAACCATTAAGTAAAGAAGAGCAAGGAGAGAAGTACAAGCCCTACAAGAAATCAAATTAAAGAAGAAATTAAGCAATGTTCACAATCCAATGGAAATTCAAACAAAAGTTACCAAAATTCATAGGATGCAACGGAAACAGATTTCAGTGTCAAATTTATAGTGGTGAGCTCACACATTATGAAAACAGAGCAAGAACAAATAAATGCCCTAATGCTATACCTCAAGCTTCTAGTAAAAGAGGAAACCAATGCTAAAACCCAAAGACGGGAGGAAATTGTAAGGTTTAGAGCAGAAACTGATACAATTGAGACAAAGAAAACAAAAGCTTATTCTTTTAAGGATTAAATAAAATTGATAAAGCCCTTGCCAACTTCCTCAAAAGGAAAGAAAAAAAAAACTCAAATGTAAGCAATAAGGAATGAATACTATATAGAATACTATAGATCCTGTGGAAATACAGAAGACCATTAATAGCTACTTTGAAAATCTTTACCATCACAGGATTGAAGACACAGAAGAAATGGACATATGTATAGGTAGTTACAAACTGCCAAAACTGAATTAAAAAGATATAAGAACTCTGAATAACCTAATAGCAACCAATGAAATTGAAAATGTGATAACAAAATTACAAGCACAGAAAAGCCGAGGTCCCGAAGAATTCACAGCTAAATTCTACAACAAATTTAGAGCAGATTTAATTCCAATACTTCTCAAACTCTTAAATGGAATTGAAAAGGAAGAAATACTCCCAAAATCATTCCTGGAGGCAAATATTATACTGACACTGAAACCAGAGAAAGATAGAACCAAAAAAAATAGTATTACAGGCCAATCTCCCTCATGAATATAAATGCAAAAATCCTCAATAAGATACTATCAAATGGAATACAGAAAATCATACACCTCAACCAGTAGAATTCTTCCAAGAGATGCAAGGATGGTTCAACATATGCAAAATGAAGAACCACATGATCATCTCAATTGATGCCAAAAACGTTTGACAAAGTCCAACATTCATTCATGATCAAAGCTCTACAGAAAATTGGAATATATGGCCTATATCTGAACTTGAAAAAAGCCATCTATGACAAAACAACAGCCAACATAATTCTAAATGGGGAAAAGCTAAAAGCTTTTACTCTCAAATCAGGTACAAGACAAGGATGTGCTCTCTCACTACTATTCAATATAGTTCTGGAATCATTAGATAGAGCCATTAGACAAGAGAGACAAGTAAAAGGAGTAAGAATAGGTAAAGAAGAAGTTCAGCTATCATTTTTTGCATTTGACATAATACTCTACTTGGAAGACCCCAAAGCCTCCACCAAGAAACTCCTAGAATTAATAAACAAATTTGGTAGCACAGCATGATACAAAGTCAACACCCAAAACATCAGCAACATTCCTCTATAAACTCACTGAATGAAAAATTAGAGAAACAATATCCTTCACAATAGCATCCAAAAATTTAAATCTTCAGAAATTAGTCTAACAAAGGGAGTAAAAATCTATACAATGAAAATTACAATACTCTTTAAAAAAGAGATCAAAAAGGATTTCAGAACATGGAAAGATACTCCTTCCTCCTGGAGAGGATGAAACAACATTGTAGAAATGGCCATACTCCCAAAACTGTTACACAGATTAAATGCAATCCTATTAAAATTTCATAACTGTACATCACGTATCTAGAGAAAATACTCTTAAAATTTATTTGGAATCAGAAAAGACCTAGAATTGCAAAGGCAAGCCTGGGCAACAAAGGCAAGGCAGGAATCATTACAATCCGTGACCTGAAATTATACTACAAAACTACTGTGATCAAATCAGCATGGAACTGGCAATAAAACAGACCTGGAGAATCAATGGAACACATTAAAGCACACAAATACAACTACAAACATATTCAGCTATCTTATCTTTCACAAAAAGGCCAAATACATTCACTGGAAAATAGATAGCCTCTTTAACAATGGTGCTGGAAAAACTGGTTCTCCACATGCTGAAAACTAAAACTAGACCTGGGTCTATCACCATGCACTAAACTAAAGTCAAAATAGATTAAAATTCTAAACATTAAAACAGAAATACTAAATCTCCTGGAAGGGAATGTAGGTGGAAATCTTGAAGACATAGGAGTAGGCAGATAGTTTATGAACAAAACCAAACTGCAGGGGTAATACTCCAAAGAATCAACAACTTGGATCTCATCTTATTGAGAAGTTTCTGCATATCAAAAGAAATTACAAACAGAGTGAAAGGACAACTCACAAATTGGGAAAAAAAACTCATAATAAACAATCACTCAGACAAAGCACTTCTATCTAACTTATATAAAGAACTTAAAAAAAAAATCAGCCCTCAAAATTTAAAGACCCAAAACTGGGCCTCTGGGGTCAATATATACTTCTTATAGGAAGAAATACAAGTGGCAACTAAAGACATGAGAATTGTTCCACAGCACTGGCCATTCAAGAAATGTAAATCAAAACAACATTGAGATACCCCGAAAATAATGGCTATCATAAAGATATCAACCAATAACAATGCTGGAAAGGCTATGAGGAAAAAGGAACCCTTTTTTCACTGCTGGTAGGAATACAGACTGGTACAACCACTGTGGAATTCAGTGTAGAGTATCCTCAAAAAACGCAGATTGTAAATCTCACTCAATCCAGCTATTTCTCTTCTGGTTTGGTTTTTTGCTAAAATAACTGAAAATGTAGTAATATACATGCACCCATGTTTATAGCAGTACAATATGCTATAGATAAATCCTGGAAACAGCAAAATGGCTATCACTTGAGACATGGATGAAAATGGTGTGGTATTTTTATACCACAGAGTACCCTTCAGGAAAGCACTTCGAGAAAAACTAGAAGTCTTTATAGGTAAGTGGATGCAACTAGAGGCTATACTCTAATATAGAGGTTGAATACTTCACAGCTTGGTCTTCTAAATATGTATAGTTTTTATGTCATTAATATTCATACTCTTTTAACAAGGGCAAAAATTAAGATTTCTTGAAAGCAATGGCCTATATTCAATTATTTCCCAAATCTTGTATAACTATATCTGTTAATCTGAGCAATAGACTTGGCAATAAAAATAAATATTATAACAACCATTGTTCATTAGCTATTCCTGTTGTGAAAATCTGTAACATACGTATTATTGTATATTTCCCTGCTTCTTTTTTCTATTTGTTTTTGCTTCCTGTTTTTACTCTTCAAAATAAAAGAATATAAAATTTTTTAAAAATAAAAGAAAGCTAATATAAATAACCTTACATCATATTTTTGCAATAATACATATGTATCTTATTTAAAATATAGATATGTGATAAGCATTTATTATTGTACATCAGCAGTACAGAAAAATGATTTTAGTTCTTTACTTAAACATAATTAATCTTTTGAAAACAACATATATTAATTAAATATTACCTGTATTATAAAAGCAAAAATAATATTCACTGAAAAATAAAAAATGTGAAAATGGAAACAAATTGATCATTTGTAATTTATGTACTGTAACGCAGAGCTACATCATAATTCTGTGAAATAATTCCATTTAATATAGCTCTATAAGTACTGCTTACTGTACTTGATATAGTTTTACAGCTATAAAGTTCCTGGGGAAATATTATTGTCCAAAACTTACATATATGATATATAAAATAAATTATGAAATATAAAATAAAATAGCATTATATTATAAATACTAAACACTGCTTGTTTTTAAGTATATAATTAATATGCATTTTATTCTATAATTGAAGGGATAGATGTAACAAGTAACCTGATAGTATATAGACCATTGTATATGCATATGTATAAAGTTTAAAACAGTATGCAATATTCATGTTTTATTGCTACATATCTCTCTCTATATTATTTAATGTCATGTTTTGTGATGCTAGCAGTTTAGCATTTTTACCGTAATGAATTTATTAAATATCAAAACTATAAAATCTTTGACTTTTTTTGACTTGTGTTTGAAAATATTCCCAAGTAAGCTAATTTCTATTTTTTACATCTTATGAGTACTTGCATTTTATGCTATGAGGTTGCAGTTTTGATTTTTTTTTTTTTTTTTTTGTGGTACTGGGGATTTAACTCAGGGCCCTGCACTTTCGAGGCCCCCTACAGTTTTGATATACAGAACATTTGTATCATCATTTCAAAGTATGGACTATGTAATCTATACAGCTGAAATTCTGAATATTTTCATAATGTTCCACTTCTTTCAAATGATTCTGTAAATTCAGAATTTATTGTCAAATGCAGAACGTGTTTAGTGTTAGAAAGTCAATACAGTCAAAGTAGAAACCTACAATATGTAGCTTTGTAGCAAGCACAGAGAAATTATTTTCAATAGCAAGTAGAGTTTATCTTTCTTTATAGCTGAGTAATACTGCATTGGGCAAAATCACCACATCTTTTTTATCCATTCCTCAGTTGATGTGCATTTGGTTTGTGTTCAAGTTTTATCTATGACAAATTGAGCTGCTATAAACGTGGGTATGAATATATAGCTGTGGTATGAATTTTTTCAGTTCTTCTGGGAAATGCCCATGAGGGGAATAGTTGGGTTGAATGGAATTGCTAATCCTGATTTTTGGGGAATCCCCACACTGATTTCCATAGTGGTTATATCAGTCTACACACTCACCAAAGGTGAAGCAGGGTTCCTTTTTTCTGTACAGCCCCTCTGGCTTTTATAGGTAAATGGATGCAGCTGGAGACCATACTCATAAGTGAGATAAGTCAGACCCAAATGTGTACACATTATATTGCCTACCTAGAGGAAGAATATGTAAGAGTAAAAATAATCTGAAAGGTATAATAGATTGCATGAAAGGGAAAGATACTGTTCAAAGGGAAGAAACAATTAGGAGGAAAAGGAAAAAATAAATAGCAAAGGGGAAAAAAATGTATATGCACAGGATAGCTTAGATCATTGTACTGCTGATGTCTGTTGGCCTTTAAAGGCAACAGTAGATGTTTAAGTTTATTTCTGTCTTATTTTTAATTTTTTGATAAATTTTGCATTATTTCTGGTAATCTAATCAACTAATTTGAAGACAGCAATATTCAATATAATAACTTCTGTTCAATTCCTATTATCTATTTCAGTGAAATTCTGCATCATTTTTAATGTTTTCTTTTAACATTCTTTGTATTCTCTTTAAAAATAAAAAATTAAATACTGAGGCAGACAGCTGCTGATGTGCTTATTATCTACATAGTGTTATTTGCTTTGAAAAAGGTGGTCGCAGAGACTGCTTCCCTCTCTGGCTGAAGCCTGATTTCATTTAGACTCATACAGATCCAGTCATAGTAATTCACCATAGGATATAAGGCTTGTTGTCCCTGACAATTCAAACACAGTCTGACTGTTCAGGAAAAGTAAAGTAGGTTAAATGGTTCATTTCCCTGGGCGTGGCGGTGCGTGCCTATGATGTCAGTACTCAAGAAACTAATGTAGGAGGATCACCTTGAGTTTGAGCTCATCCTGGTCTACATAAGGCTGAATCCATAGTGAGACCCTGTATCATAGTTTTGTTTTGAGGAATAGAGTAGTGGTTATGACAGGTTGAAAAGCTTGGGAGGACAGAGAGATGTTTAAAGAGGATAGAAATATAATTCAGACCTGCTAGCAGAGATGATCTGAATTATAAATTTTAATTCCCAATAAAAAGGAATTATACATATTTGAGGTGCTAGCTATGCTCGTTACCCTAATCCCTCCACACTGTACTGAAATACTACACCACATGCCATAAATATACAGAACTGCCATTTGAATATAAATGTTAAACAATTTTTTAAAAGGTAGATTGGAATAGCGAGTAAAATTTGGAGACAACAAGCACCACTGTCCCTGGGCCGTGGGCACTTTGCCTCACCAGATGATAGGGGAACAAACCGGACCCTGACACGCCAACTCCAGATGGTGCTGGCAAGGGACACTGAACTCGTTGTGCCACCGTCACACTCCTGCCTGGGACACTTCCCTTCTCTCCCAACCGGCCTTGGCGACTGCTGCAAAAAGTGAAGGTGAATCTAATAACATTTGATACTTTAGAATATGACTTCATCATAAGTGAAATGAGATATCTTAAAAATAAAAATTGGAGTACATGGAACAATTCTTTGGAGAAAACTAAGGCCATGAGAATGTCTAGCTGGAAGATTCCCTGGTGCTTCTACTGTAGTTAGCCACATAGAAGACACCAAAGAAACTGGAATTTCTACAAGCATTTTAACTCCTGTGTGTCCCTTTTTACAACATGTGCTTCAAGTAATTTTCTTTTAAATGTGCATCTTTTAATAAGGAACTATATACATACCTGCAAGAAGTATTGGAAAATTACACTATTCCTCTTTCAGATATTCTCTGGGTTTTTATAGACTGGAAGATAAGGCAATAGATAAGGTTATATTCTGTAACATAAATTATCCAGGAGATCCCTGAACTGGCTGAAATATTTATTATGAATATTTATTTCCTAAGTTTACACCCTACTTCTAGGATATGTAAGATACATGATTCCAGATATATATTTCACTCACATAAAGCAACCACCTCAATAATAAAATAAAATTGACTTTTCAATAAATGGGTTTTAATGGAATTTTTTCAGTTGCAAATTGTTTTATATAAATTTCCCTATAAAATATAATTTGTAAGAAGAGAAAAATCCTGAAGGCAACTTGCATTTTAGTATAGAAAGGGAGGCTAGTCTCATTCACTAGTTTATATTCTCTGTCCTTTAAGCCATCCACAAAGTACTAGTCAGTAAGGTTATAGCATAACATCTCATATGTGCAATGAAGAGATATAAAAATTTCTTTTCTAATGTTAAAAGTACATCTATATGGTCTATAAGGAAACAAAACAATATGAGAGACAGACAAGAGTAATAAAAATTATATTTTAAACATATTTGAACAGTGCGTGGCTGAGATCTAGAAAATCTATTTTAAAAATTAATATGCAGTAGCATATTCATGAATAAATTACTAAATTTATAGCGAACCACTTGTGCACAGTTTCTCAGATATCATAGCATAATCAAAGACAAAAGAATGGCTGCAGACTCAAAAATAATGAAAAATCAATCTATTTCCTAAGAAGATATTTTCCCCTTGAAGAACATTTCCTCTTGAACTAACATATATTTTCAAGCTTGAAAGTATAAAATAAATGTTAAAATTAAAACTCTACTCCTGAAAATGCATTACAACTTGGTGAAAGTAATAATTCAGCTACAGAAATAGATGCATCTACAAGTATGCGAGAATAATTATGTACCACAGGTAGTAAATGTCATGTTATGTTTCAATGACCTTATGGATATCAAACTCATCTGCATGCTATTTCTAATAGCAATTTTATGACTAAACTAATAAATATAGGAAACTGTTCTGATTTTAATAATACATGGTTTCTTATAGTGGTAGTTTATTTTGGCTAATGTAAAATGATAAATCTGAAGGCTAAGGTTAAAGCAGCCCTGGAAAAATGACTTAAAGCATTAAATGTAATTCTTGTCCTAGGTCTTCCTAAAGTCATTATTGCATTTTTTGAAGCTATACTGTAGGGGTTTCTTTTCCACTTCAAAGTTAAAGCCATTAAACTTACTGTTCCATGTAATAAATTAATAAACAAGGATAGATTAACCAAATGATATGGAGCATTACCTTCTTCCAGTTCCTCTCATTCTCATCTAGTTCATTGTTGTTTCTCTCTTGGGAAGTGATGAAAAGTTCTATTTAAATTTAGACTAAATAAAGTGCTCAGTCAGATATTTCAGAATCCCATAAGTGAATTATATGGAGGAGAGAGGAAAATGGACCTTTTTTTCCCTAGAGCTTTTAAATACATTGGCATATGAGCAGCGCCATTGAGTACAGCTGCCAAAATATCACTGGCAATGGTTAAGCTTCAATCAGAGCTGATAAAGCATCCAAGAAATGATTTCCCTAAATATCAACTATCTTGTGTGTCTCTGTGGATTCTAACATGGACCTTCCTTATGAGCCCTTGTTTTTAATCTGAGGAAATACTTACAGAAGTTGTTACATTCCAAGCAGGAAGAAATCAATAGCAGGATCTTATGAATAGTGCTTCTTTGCACATAAAACTCTTCCCAGGATGTGCTGCCATGCAGTTTCCCTCAACAGGGGCTTCACTAGAATTAGGGGGGCTAACCACACTCCGCATGACAAGGGTGAGAGAAAGGAACACAGAGCAGCACTAGAGAGAGGACGTGGGGCACGATTAATACTTATACCAAGTATCAGTCGGGTTGTACTGGAAGAACAGACACAACGTAAGATGTACAAGTGTACAAGAAATTATAATATAATATCATGTATGCACCTTATACGACACCAAAGCATTACAAAAACATTTTGCAATGCATTCATTTGTTGAATCTGTCCTGTTAATTTGTCTTGAAACTGTCTCATTGCTATTTGTTCTTCAATAATAATAATAATAATAATAATAATAATCAGAATCAGAATCAGAATCAGAATAAATAAATAAAAAAGAAATTACAAGACTGTCAGCCACAGTCAGGTGAGGAAGTGTGCAGAGGGCGTCTGCTTGCTGGAGGCTGAGAAATATTGTCCAGAATCTGCAGCTCACTGCAGTACTCTGTGCAAGACCATGTCAGGATGAGTAGGCAGTGGAAGGCTGATGAATCTATACCAGCAGGCTGAAAGATATAAGGTGGAGGGCCAAGAGTCTGTACTACAAGCCAGATGACATCAAAGCTTACTGTGAAGGCCAAAGACAGAGTTCCTCTGGGGAAGTGGAAGGCTCCACCCTTCTTCAATTCTCTTTTATAAACCTGAAAACCTTGCGTCACTCTCGGGTGCGTCCACCACTCCCTAGGGTATGGAATTGCTGAGCCAATTTAGTTAGGCTTTTAACTTTTCAAGTTGACACAACCTATCCACTAGTGCACACTAGGACAACAGATCTATTAGGACTGTCCCAGGTGCAACCAGAGAGCCACTCACTCACAGTTGCCCATTGACACACAAGTTTTCTGAACAGCAAAATGCTTCGATAAATTTGAAAGTACAACAGTAATTCAAGCATGCTACTTTGTTCTTCATAAGCAGATGTAGTTTATGAGCTAGTGGGCTTTGGGATTTGAGAGTAGAAGGATTTGGTTGAAGTTAATATATGCTTCAAATTCCTTAATTTAACATAAAATTTCTAAAATGTCACTAAATTATTCTAATTTTTATACACAGTTCACAATATCATATCTATACATTAATGATTGGATATTTTTCCTTCCTTCAGCTACAGAAATAGATTTTTTTCTTTCTGAGGTACTAGAGACTTAGCCCACAGGCTTTGTACTGAGTGACATAACCAACACTTTTATATGGTTCAGTCAGGTCTTGCTTAGTTACTTAGTTGTCCAGGCTGGATTCCAACTTATTATCTTCCTGAGTCTGCCTCCCAGAATCCTGCTTATGCATGTGTATTCCACCTTGGCCAATTTAGAGCCTTTTATTCCTATTTCTGAGTTAACTTTCTTAAACACTCAAACTCCATGTGTCTGTTTTGAAAAGCATTGCCCTCATGTACTGTTGAAGAAGTAGATTCATACTAGCGCACAGAGAAAAATGAAGTTCAAAAACTGATTGAATAATGATGATGATGTTGTCATGAGTTAAATGCCTACTTTTGAAAAGTAGAAGTGTTAACTTTGCTTGACTTCTAAAAACATAACATTCATTAAACTATGAAATAAAGTTTCTCTTGTATCATTAAATAGTAAGGCATCATCTTGACATTTTTAATGCAATTGTTTTCAAAAGCTACTCTATCTTGATATCTGCCTATATTATGTACCACAACAATAACTCATCCACTTAGTTTGCTAATTGTTGTTACAAAAGTGCTCTCATGTCCACTTATCCAGCTTATACTCATTGAAAATTTATACCATGGAAAGCATGGGAGCAAGAGGAAGTACTAAGAATGACACAGAAGGGCTTCAGCTTTCAGAACATTTTGGTTTTATACGAGAGTGACATAAAAGGAAATTAACAAATTAATATAAAATTAGTATTGGCAAATAATAATGAGGCAAATTGAATGATATACTATCAAGTGTCTGACTTATGGTAAGTGTTGTTTAAGAAATAAGGCTTGGCTTGCTTAGAAAAAAAAATACTATCCTCAAAATGATTATGCCCATTCTTATCTCTATAATTGTATTCTCCACCACTCTTTATGTCTTCAAAACATCTGGATTTATACCTGTCGATTAGAAATACAAAGCTTTCATAATCTTTGAATTTTGTCCAACTCCACAAAATTTCCTGTCTTAAAAGTGAATGAAGTTAAATTGTAAATATATCTATATATAAAGCACTTCTGGATCTCATCATGTCTGAATTAATCTGCATTTGTAATCCCAATGAAAAATTCTTGGAATTCTAATAAGTTACCTCTAATCCACTATTTCCAGCATGGAAAGAACAAAGACACTAAAGCATATTTGTTGTGTAGAGTCAAGGGGGTCTTAAGTCCAGCATAGAATGATGGCTAACTGGAAGAAAGGCTTTGACCCAGGGCAGAACAAAGGCTTTATTAATCTATGAAGACCTGTGTGGCTCTTGGAGATGAGTAACTGTGAGAGTGGCAGGCACTATGTAGTGTCGAGAACTGAGCTAGGTAGGAGGCCTGAAATCAACTCTGTGATTGGTAGACAGAAAATCACCTGCTTATCACAGTAGGGCAATATCTAGTGTTTGGAGGTCAATGCTTCAGTTTTGATGTGCAATTTCCATATCCTTAGATATCATAGCCTCTTTTCTCAAGGCTCACAGAGCCCACAGCATGGTGTCTCTGCACCTAGCTTACACATAATACTTGGGATCTACAAATGGGGCATTACTGATGTGTCACATTGCTTCAAAGACTACATGTTAGCACCTCGGCTAGACACATACTCATTACTTAAGGACAAAAAGAAAATGGCCCAGCCCACTCTGTGCATATCAATACATGGAGGCAGGACCAAAACTTCTTTCAAGGAGAATTGCCCAGGTGGTCTTCCACGTATTTATTTTTTCAATAGCTTTTAGCCATTCATGGTGGGGCCCACCTGTAATTCCAGCACTTGGAAAGTTGAGGCAAGAGGATCTTTGTGAGTTTGAGACCAACCTGGGCTAAAAAGTGAGCTCAAGACCAGCCTGAACTGCATAACAAGACCTTATCTCAAAAAGGTAAAAAAAAATTAACTTTCAGATTTTTTTAATAAGACACTTAAAACTAGCCTAGACAAATAAACCAATAGAACAGAGATCCCAACAAGTGAAAACTGACTACTTTAATTGTATCTATGCTTCTACTAAGTGAATGAGGAACACTACTTATTTCAGTAGATAGTGCTAGGTCAGCTGAGCATCCATATGGAAAGATAGTGCTTACATTCCTATATTTAATCATATGAAAAGTAATTCCAAAAGGCTCATACATACATATGTTTGGCAAAACAAACTTCTGGAAGACAAGAAAACAAATATCTTCATGATCTTGTAGCAAGATTGCTTCAGGAAGAAACAAAATGTACTAACTGCTAATGTATGACCATTGCTGAAACTACTATATTTATTTATTTTTTTATTAATTTTATTGAGAAACAAATAGCAATGAGACAGTTTCAAAACAGGTTAGTATGACAGTCATAATAATTAATACATTACATATTATTGTCTTCATAGTAGTTATTCATAGTATAAGATGCAGACATGATGTCTTGTCCAAACACTATTAGTACAAATTTTTCTTCTCATTGAATTAAGAAAAAGTAGCTATATATCTATCTTATTTGTGTGTGTGTGTGTGTGCGCGTGTGTGTGTATTTCACTACAAATGGTCAATCATTTATATCACCCTTTTTTAGGAGATGGGTATTCCATTGGCATTTAAATATTGTAGGTATGTGAATTCAGCAAAATAATCTAATATAGTCCAGTAGTCCATAATAGTAGTAGGTTATCTGTAGGACTGGTAATGTCAGAAATTGTTGACTTGAGCCTTTTACAGCTCAGAATATTAATAAGGGTTTACTTTTTATACCTCGTTTTAATACATTTCTGCTGAATGGTTAAGACCAAGACAAAGCAAGACCTTCATAACAATAATTGTAACTTTTGTATCAGACATGATCAGTCAAATCCCCTCAGGATTTACCCTGCAGTTTGTAGATCCTTTGTCAGTGTCAGCCATGTGGATGAGTCATGGCCATTGCTTGACCAATTTGCAGTCTGTGAAAGCCTGAGTGAATGTTTTCTCTCTATGGGACACCCTTTATGTACATTATACATCTATGATCACTTTCCTCTGTGGTCTCATAATCTTGATCAGAAAACTTGGGACACCACTGAAACTATTGTATTTAAATGTATAATTTCTCCTCCAACAACATTAAGACAAAAGGCAACTCAAAGAGTAGGAGTATGTGACAGCAGTATACAGACCTACTAAATCTGAAATTATTTAAATTACTAGGACAATTAAGAATGGGAAGAAAAGTCAGTAAAATTTGTCTAGAGTTTCTATAGACTCTCCATAACAAAGGAACTCAAAATGACCAATTGATAGAAAAGGTCGTTGTGTTGTAGGCAGCTGAGTTAAATACAGATATTATTGGTAGTCATACAGGACTAAGCCCTCAGAATGAACCAGTATGTAAGACAAGATACCTTGCAATTGTAGGAGAGGCAGGCACTCCAGTTGCAGGCTGGATCTCTGACAAAAGGTAACGTTACTCACTGCCCCATTTGTTCCCCAGTTCAATCAATTTTTACCTGAGCAATCGTGCTTGTAGTTTTATTGATTGACCATGGTTTTGTCCCATCTTGTGTAAGTTTTCATGTTTTCTACTTTAGACCCACCTCACCTCATGGTTTTACATTACAGAAGTTCCTGGAAAATGCAGTTTCCTTGGGAACCCACTCGGGTCCCCTTCTGTCCTTTCTGACAGAAGTTTTCTTTCTCCAAATAAGTATATTCTGTTCTTCACCTCCATTGTTCCTAAAATTCATTTTTGGATTTAGAGAACATGAATTTATCCAAGGTGTCTTTTAGCTCAGTAGTTTCATTCCCCTATATCATTAGGTCATTATGTAAATATATATTAACAATGGATCCATATCACATTGATGAAAATTTAAAAATCCAATGACACAACCAAAATGTTAACAAGAACTTGAAATAATTTTAATTATATCTTTGTAAAATCATTTTGGAAACATTTGGCAATATTCAGGAAAGCAGAAAATGTGTATTACCTTATGGCCAACAATTTTATGACCATAGGTTTTCTCCAAAGTAGTGAAAATATATGCTTACCAAAGACATATATAAAATATTTGCATTATTCTTGGCAAGCAAATTTGGAAGCAAATATTTCTCCACAGTAGAATTAAGTCTGACACATTCATATAATTGAGTGCTATATACCAGGGTTCAGTATATCCTAAACTGTGAGTTTTTTCTGACCTGAATCCTGTATTATGTGTGACTTACAAAATAACCACAGCTTTTATATATGTAATGGTTTGTAAAAGGCACACACAATGTACTACAAATATGTGTGTATATCTCAAAACCTAAAATATTTTCTGACTCTAAAGAAAATATTAACTGGTACTTTATACGGAAATTAATAGAAGTAGCTATTGATAGCAAACACTTCTGTGAGAAAGATAATGGGTATATAAAAGAAAACAATGGACAATGTCTCTTAAAACATTTATTTATTTATTTAAAGAATACAAAATAGAAAAAAGAACATTAGAAATGATACTAAATCTCACTAAACAAAGTAATAATTTAAAAAATGGTTTCTGTATTATATGATGTTATCTTCAAATTAGTTGCTCAGATATAAATGTGCAAGATTCATTTAAAGAGAAAACAAAAAATAGCAAAAAGAAATTCAAAATAAAATATAATAATAATGCAAAAAATTGCATTAACTCATCCTTTCAAAAGATTAGCAAAAATGCCATAGTACGATTATTCAAACTATTCTGCATATATACCTAAATATATCCTTTCCCTTCTTTCATTTAACCTTTTCCTCATCCCAATTTTTCCTTCCCATTGAACAATTTCCTTCCCTTTCACACTACCTGTTGTATCTTTTAGAGTTTAATGACTCTTTCAGGTGCTCAGACTAGCGAGATAATTTGATCATTGCACATGTAGATCTGATTTACTTCACTTACCAGTGTAGTCTCTAGCTGCATCCATTTATCTACAGGAGCTTCAAATATATATATTTTTTAAAGTTGAATAATACTGCATTGTGTAAAAAAAAACCATATCTCTTTCATCCATTCTTCACTTGAGTGGTATTTGGATTGTTTCCAATATTTAGCTATGACAAATTACACTGCTATAAACATGGGTTCACATACATTTCTGTGGTATGATGATTTCTGTTCTGAAAAAATACCTAGGAGGGGGACAGCTGATTTGAATTGTACCTCCAATCCTGGCTTTTTGAGGAATCTCCATAGTGATGTCCACAATGGTAGCACCAGCCTGTATCTCATCAACAGTGGGGAAGAGCTCCTTTTTCCTCACAGCCTCTCCTGCATTTGTGATTGTTTGCCTTCTTGATAGCCATTCTTTCTACTGTGAGATAGTGTGTCAGTGAACGCACTGAGAGAGAGATTACGGAAACCATGCCTTGCACAATAACACCCCCAAAATGAAATACTTAGGAACCAATCTCACAAAGCAAGTAAAAGATTTATACAATGAAAACTACAGTACTCTGAAAAAAGATACTGAAGAGGATTTCAGAAAAGGAAACGATAGTCCTTGCCCTTAGGTAGAAAGAACCTACACTGTGATAATGGCCATACTCCCCAAATTGTTATACAGATTCTATGCAATACCGTTACTGTTCCTGATAGATCTATAAAAATATTCTTAAAATTAATCTGGAATCAGAAGATACCTAGAATAGCAAAAGCAATCCTGGATAACAAAGGAAAGGCAGGAGGTATCACAATCTCCAACTTGAAATTATACTACAAAGCTGCTGAGATAAAATCTTCAAGATACTTGCAAAATACAGACCTGAGAATCAATGGGAAGATTAGAGAATTAGACACAACTAAAAACACATTTAGTCATCTTATCTTTGACAAAGGGGCCAAATGTATTCTTTGGAAAAAATATAGTCTCTTTAATAAATGGTACTGGAAATACAGACTTTCTACATGCTGAAGGCTTAAAAATAGAGCCACACCTTTCACCATGCACAAAGCTACAGTCAAAATGGATCAAATATTTCAATATTAAAACTAGAATACTAAATATTCTGGAAAAGAATACATATAGAAACCTTGAGGACAGAGGTGTAAGTGAAGAGCTTCATGAATAAAAATAAAACTGCACAGGAAATGCTTCAAAGAATCAACCACTGGGATCTCATGTTTTTGAAAAATGTGTGTATGTCTGAAGAAATCACTGACGGAGTAAAAAGAAAAGCCACAGATTGGGAAAAAATTATCGCTATCCTTCAGACAAAGGACTCCTGTCTAATTAAAAAATTGGGCCTCCAAAATTCAAACACCTGATCCAAAAATGTACATTTGAGATTAATACACGTTTCTCAAATGAAGAGATATAAATGACAAATAACTATATGAACAAATGTTCAACATCATGGGCCATTCAAGAGAGGCAAATGAAAACACACTTAAAGGTAGATAAACTTTTTGACGCTGCCAGAATCCTGAAAAGTGGTTTCTGTAAAAAGTGGGAAAATAGAGAACAAAGATACAGCAGGGCTCCTGGAACTGGGCCGGTACCTTCTTTCTATGACCAAACTAGTCATGTGGTTGGATTTGCCTGGAAGAAATGCCTTGATTTATACATCAATCTATACTTCTTGTGTGCATTTGTATTAATACATTATGAAATTTCCTGAAATACAGTGACTCCCCATAACAAGGAAATATACCACAACATTATCTGAAATTAATAAAATTAGAATAAACCAAACTGTCCAACAAAACACTGGTAAAATAAAAATTAATAGTTTATTTATATGATACTCTATGCCATCACAAAAATTAGCCCATAAAAAGAGTATTCATTTTTATAGAAACATAACCAATATAATATGCGATGAAGGAGGTTTTTAAAGTGCTGCTAAATGATTCATAATCACGCAAACACATTGTAAGATTTCAACATAGAGCAAGAGGCACAAAAATGGAGGGTTATCTCCTCTTTTGTAGGAGGTGAGAAGTGCCTGCTTTTGTTTGTTTATTAGTACGTCCTGATAATTTTAAGCAAAATGTTTAGGTGAAAGAAAGCAATCTATTTTAAAGTATGCAGCATTTTAGTTCATTTGAAAAAATTGCAGTGACTACTATAATCAGAAAACACAAGGAGATGCTGATACCTGTCTGAAAGGGTTTGAAGATATGTAGAAAAATCTATTAGTATCCACAGCTGTAGGAGAGCTCTATAAATACACTGCATCTAGTTAAGTCTCACAGTATAAGATCCCAACTTCAAAGAGATCTAAGGGTTTTCAGTATCAAAGGTGTCACACTGACTTTGCCACCACTCTTCATTTATAAGCATCATAAACCCCTGGGGGTGATAGATGACTTCCCACTCTTGCTGATGAAGAGAAGTTGACATTGCTTTATTATCTCCTCAAGGTGAAAAATCAATGGTTTACCTGTGAAAACATCTGTTTGTAAGCTTGTCTTTGCTCCTCTCAGGGGCCGTATTTACATGCTGGGTTTTAAGCATGCCAAAATGAGAAGCTTAAGTTTCATTTGGCCCATTTTCTTTTTAAAGATGCCAGCATGGCTCTCTATGAGAAAAACGGGGAAAATGAACAGCGATGTAACTCTGCACTCCTCCACTGGTAATGAGAACAAGTTAGATTTCAGCTGTTAAAAATTAATGAATAGCATCTCTAAGCAAGTGACTGGAGACATGAGCATTGATTTTTGATCAGATGATAGATGTAGAATAAATTCTGGCCAAGGAAATTCATGTAAAGAAAACATTGTGGAGGTGGTAGACTCATATGGATTATTACATCTGCCAGTTCACCTTCTCCCTCTGTCCTTATTTCCTTCAAGTCTACTAGCAAGCTAGCATCTAGAGTCATTGTACTAAAGAGAACATAAAGTCAAATAATATGCTTCTTGTATTCTTCTAGTAGTTTCTGGAAATTTCTTTGAATTTGTTAGGAAAGAAATGCTAAGTTAGTACTCTGACCTTCAAGACCAAGCAAAGTGTGACCTTGTGCCCTTTTGCAATATTACTTGAGCAAGCAAACTGTCATAGATTCTACCTTGTATTTACATGTTATTTTTTTCTTCTTTGCAGTTTTAGGTATCATCTAAGCAATAGCTTCAGTTCTACTTTGGCAAGACATTACTTCAACTTTTTAAAAATTATTTTTATGTCCTTATATATTTGGTACAGGATCTCATTATGCATCTCAGACTCAGAGTGATCTTCCTGTCTCTCACTGGGATTATCAGCATGTGTCATCACACTCAGTTTCAGTGGTCAGTTCAGCAGCATGGCAGGTGGCACTGGGGATCAAATCCCAATCCTTGCCCTTGCCAGGGGGGCAAGCACTTAGACCACTGAGTGATCTCCCCAGCCTTGCCAAGACATTTATTAATTTTAAGCTTTATCTGTGTAACAGATTCTAGTGAATTAGCCATGCTTAAAGAAATTTTATTTTTAGTGATGCTTTAGCACAAAGAAGAAAAATTAAATATCATAAAATATTTAATATAAAAAGATTAGGGGAATGTGTGCTTGCTTTTATAACTCTGTGATCACTAAGCTCCCATGACTGAAAACAACCCTAAATTCTAAGGATCATTTCAATTATGTATAAGAAACAGAAAGAAAATATTTTGTCTGTAACTTGTAGCAGGAAATAAATAATAATTCATGTACAGACTGGTATAAGGAAAGTTTTGGAGATAATATTTTCAATGTATATAGCATTATAATCTTATGAGAGACCAGTAGAACAAAAGCTTAATAATTCTCATAATGTTAATTTTCCCAGGACTTTATACATTCATTTGGAAACAGATAAGAAAAGGACCTAATTGATGGTTTCTGATCAATCAGATTGCTTATGAAAATAAAAGTATATTCTTGGATTCATTTGTATTTAATGACATAAAGAATATTTGTAGAAATCTCCAAAGTATGTATCGTTTACCTTCAGCTCCTGATTGGAGCTAAAACTCTACTTACTATTCTTAGAGTGGTGTTTAGGAATTTAGACTACAGGCCTGGTCATCTTGGTTAAAAGACCATCTCTAAGATTTATACATCCTGAATTTAGGGTTGTTGTTTAATCTCTCAGTCCCTGTTTCTCTTTGCAATTGCTGATTAAAAATAGTTCCAAGCTAATAAAAATGAAGCATGCATTCCAGAAGAGTGCAATAAACATTATCTATTATACATTTTTACTACTAGCTGCTTTTCCCACTCTAATTTACAAATTTAGATGAATTAGCCAAATCGTTACCTTATTTCCTATTACATTTTCCATAAAAGATATGCAAATTTGAATATTTCTACAATGTCTAAAGATTCAGTACAGTTAAACTCAGAAGCACTAATTCATGCATTTTTAAAGTTAATCAGTATGTTTTCCATATTAATATGGTCTGGTTGGGAGATGGAGGGTAGGTTTTTATTCCAGAAGCTGAACCCTAAGAATTTAAACTAGGGAGATTATTTGGAGTTGACTCTGGGAAGCTCTGAGAAGAACAAAGCAAAGCAAGAAAGGGAGATTATTGTGGAAGTCATAAAGGTATTCCATGGGTAAAATCTGAGGGTCAGTGCAGACTAGGACTTCAGTTTTGCATGTAAAAGGTTAAGAGCACAAGAGTGCTTATCCATTGCTTCCCAGCAGTCACTAGAGTTGCTCCAGGGAGGCAGAGAGGCCTTTGCATTTCCAGCACAACTCAGAGAAACATCATATTCATGGGATCAGGGAATATTCTCAGACAGAATCAAGAAGTACCTTCTGGATTACTGGTGCTCAATGCCAAAGGCAGTAAGGCAGGGCACGGGAAGCAACTGGCATCTCCACTACAATCTACAGAGGAGGAAGAAAGGTCAAAAATGGAATCGCTTTTCTAAATTCCAGGATAGTATCAAACCACACGGAATGGCAGAAAACTAATCCAAAATGTTAATCTTGGAATAGTTTCAAGAAATAATTTAGATTTTCAAATTCCCCTAAGAAAAGAACTTTAATTACAATCATTGAATTAAATAGAAAAGAAACAGGAAGAGCAAAAGAATAATATGAATTTCCAAAGACATTTAGTGCTATCCCAATTCCTCATATAATGATGAATTTTATTATACCATAACTCTTATTTATTAAAATTTTTGTGTTTCAACAGCTCCAAGGAGATGCAACTTTTTGTTTTTATGTTGGTCCAGGGAGCATTAGAGGACACCATACTCATATAACATATTAAGCACGCCATCACTTGCGCATCAAACTCTAATAAATCCCTGCATCTTGTGATTTAAAATGAATGCAAGGTCCTGAAAGGTTAGAATGCCTTGCAGTCTTAAATTTTCAAGTATTAAACTCTTTCTATATAACTCATAAAGACTTTGAACATTAAGTTTTAACTATGTTCCTTGAGAAAATATCATTCATGTTAACTTCTTGTAGATTTTCTTCCTGAACTGACCCCTAAAGAAAGAACATGTGGATTTAATGTTTTTTAAATCAAGCAATTATAGGAGGCAAGATACAACACTGTAAAGAATGTAATATTATCTTCATCAAATGTAGGGTTAAAGCCTTTAAGATGCTCAGCTTTGAAGTTAATTTGGACAGCTTTTTCTGCTATAAGAAAGATTGAGACAATAACTCAAATAACAGAAAAATATGCTACATAAATATTAAGATATAGAAGTGCAAAAACGATAGTGAAATCTTGCCCAGTCAAATCAAGAGAGATAAAGCGTAATCTAGAGTCGTAAGTGGGTGCTAGGGTACAGCACCCAAATTGCTTCAAGACATAATTGTGTGCAAAGAAAACCATGCAGGTTTAAAGTCCAGTCTGATTAGCCCAGGTATTGGCATGCATCCATTATACGATCTCCACAACAAATACGTCTACCATCTCCAAAAGGGTGCTGTTCTTTTATGGTTTTTGTTTTTTTTTATAGCAAGAATATTTAGCATAAGATCTATTATTGCATGTTTTCAATTGCAAATTGGGTACTTTTAACACTAAGCTCTATGTTGTACAACAGATCTCTAGAATTTATTCTTGGATAACTGAATCTTTACATGTATTATGCAGTAATGCCCATTCCTCCCCACCTGCAAATAGTGGAAAACACCAATCTGTTCTTTGAATCAATACATTTGATTGCCTGAAACACTTCCTATAAGAAGAGTCATCCGGTGCCCTCCTATCAGTGACTAGACTCTTTCCCTTAAAGTCCCATCTTCCAGTTTTATTTGTGATGTTACAAAAGAACTACTTTCTGACCATATGTCACTATGAATAGACATTTTCTTTATCCATTTATTTTGGATGGTTTGGATTGCTTTTTATAAATTGAACATCATGAATAATGGTGCACTTAGTATGAAAATGAAGATATCTTGAAAGAGATCTATTGCAATTCTTTTATATGTGTACCTAAAAGTGTAATTACTGAATCATGTAATGGCTCTGCTTTTAACCTTTGAAGAACTTCTTATTGTATCTAATCATTATGCTTATTTATATTTACACTAATAGTGCATAGTAGTTAAAATTATTTTACATTCTCAGCAACCCTTGTCATCTTTTTAATAAGTATGAGATATTTTCTTATGGATTTCTCTAGATTGTTAGTGTCTTTTCACATCCCTTTATCCATTTGTATATACTTATTGAAAGAAAGACTTTCTAGTATTGTAGCTGCTTTAAAAATTTGTGTGTGTTCCAGAGAGTAAGGTGGATGAGGAGGCACTGCCATATTTTTAAATATAATATTTTTAAAGCCTACCTTTATGTTTAGTAACTCAACAGCAGTGCCCATTGAATTTTTTAACTCATCTCATGAAGACAGGAAAGAGGACTTGCAGATCTGCTTCAGAAACTAGCAAAAAAGCAAATCCAACACTTGGGAGGCTAAGGCAAAAGATCCCTACCTTTTCAAGGCCAGCCTGGGCTACATAAGTGAGTTTAAGACAAGGCTGAAATGCATAGTGAGACCCTATCTCAAAAAAAAAAAAAAAATAAGACAGAGAAAGTGGGGCAAATGACAGAAAGGGTATTTAGAGTGAGAGGGAGGGTTTTGAGGGAATTCGAGGCATAGTATTTTGTTCTTTTTTCAGAACCAGGGATTGAACTCAGGCCCTTGCACTTGCCAGGCAAGCACTTATTCTACTGAGTCATCTCCCAGGCCTCTCTATCTTTTATTATAATACATTTTAAATTCAAAAGAAATGTGTGTGTGTGTGTGTGTGTGTGTGTGTGTTTCTATTGAGTTATAAGAATGTTTAATATGAGAAATGATAATATATTTTGGACATTAGATTTCAAGAAAAATAGTTTTAAAATTTACTTTCCTGTTCCATAGGTTGTATTTTCACTTTGTTGACTTTTTCTTTTTTCATACAGAAATGTTTTAGTTACATGATGCCATGCAGGTCTGTTTTTCCTTCACCTACCTGTTCTTCGAGTATCATGTCCACAAAACAATTTCTTCCATATTTAACATTTTTCCCTATGTTCTCCATTAGGATTTTTACAGTTCCAGGTATTGATTTTAAATCTTGGGCCAGCAAGATAGCTTAGGTAAGCACAAGGGACAGAGTTCAATCCCCAGGATGCACTGAGCTAGTGTTGGATCCAGGTGCAGTGGAGCACACCTATCCTCCCAGCACTGAGGAGGCTGAAAATAGGAGGATCGCTATGAGTCTGAGCTGTGTAGTGAGACCCTGTTTTATATATATAGTCATGCTACAGAAAGAACTTAAGCTTTTGGACTTAGTTTCCTCACTTAAAAATTGGGATAAATCTCAAACTGCTTAATATTTTCAGAATGATTGAATGAGAAAACATACAAATTAGTTACATTGATTGTCATGGTAACACCTCAAAAATTCTTTGCACAATATTTCCAAATTCACTAATGATGGAACAAAAAAGAAAGGCAGGTACTGATGCAATTTTATGTTCATAGGATAATAAAAAGTATGTATAGAAATAGTTGACAGACTTCCTTCATACAGAGCATCCAGTGACAGAGGAAATAAATACCGAAGTTGAGTTGCCCTGTATTCTGTTCATTAACATTTTCTTCCTTGAGAAACCCAAAGCTGGAATTGTCCCCAAACGCAGCATTAAGAGCTGGTCCAAATCACTGGGACAAGGAATATTAAGATTCCAACAGAAGACAACTAAGGCTAAGGCGATCAGACCAAAACATATATTGCGGATATTTTCTACAATGGTTTTCTTTTAGTTTTTTACCTTCTACCAAGCAATCTCATTTAGCCCCTGGGGCCTAATTCCTGCTGTTGTCTTCATAGAAGCCTTTGAGGGAACAAAAATGGCACAAAGAACTTCAGGCCTGTCTTTGAAGTCTGCTGGGTTTCAGGAAGAATGATGGGTCTCAGTGAACCAGGACCTCCTCTTTCCTGCCAGGAGTATATCCTTGCTTCCTGACAAGCACAAGATGTGTGAGTTTGGGGTCATACCCCAAGTCTCACCCTTCAGATACCAAGCCACTTTCCCAATTCCTGAATAAGGAAAATCATAGCATAGCTACTGGGACTCAGAGAAATGAGTGGAGGACTGACAGTTACATGTAAGCTAACCTCTCAGTTGATACCTAAACCCACACTAAATGACAGAAATACTTTATTATTACATTTTTTGGGGGGTGGGATCCTTGTAGGTAATCGGAAACCTGTTGTCCTTTTCTGCACAGGTTCTGATCTGGTTCCACATCCAGAGGAATGCAGCAGTGATCCCCAAGTCTGTGACACCAGCACGCATTGTTGAGAACTTTCAGGTGAGATCCTGGCTGGTCCTCTGGGATTCATCAGTGGAGTAGGGGACAGGTGTCTCATCTTACAATCGATTGTCACTTCCCAGCACTGGGTCATCTCTTTGGCTGGCATCTGGCCTCAGTAGAGTTGAGATGAGATGAGCACGATGGGACACTGACTGGAGAAAGACTATTATATCTGACAACAGCTGTGTGTGACACTGTGGGGAAGATGCTTGTTTGCCCTTCGTCAGCTATGTATGGGCTTCCCAGAAAAGCAGACTGTCCTGTCCTACAATCCACCTCCTAGGTAAGAATGTGAATGGGTGAGACTTAAAGAACAGTCTTTTTGGAAGAACCAGTGTGGGATTCAGGAAGCACAGACACTGTGCACACTAAGGTGTCCCCATGGCCGATCCTGCTTTTCCTTACATAATCCTGGGAAGCATAAGGAGTGTATAATAGCCTGCATTGTCATCTCTGCTCCACCTAGCTCAGCTCTCTGCGCCAAAGTGGACAAGATGGGGAGAAAAAGGTAAAACCACTTGACAGTGCAGTAATGGGCCACAGTGTTGGTGAAGGACTAACTTGGGAGAAAAATTTGTGTCCACTGGACACAGTGGGTAATCTCCTGTCCCAGTGTGAGCTGCAAATGGTAGGTCATCCCGTGGCAGCATGGGTGGCGAGATGGCTCAGTGGAATAAGCACTTCCTTGAGGATATTAATAGAGCACTGAAGAATAAGCCCACCACAAACACTGAGGAAGAGTGTTCTGTCTAGGTACATTCACAACAAAGAGTTAAGCATATAGAATTTGTTTGATGAGAGCTTACAGAATTTGGCTCAGAGGGGATGGGGTGATAGATCGGCAGTCTAAGAGTCTGTTTGGCAAGCTCAAAGACCCAGGTTTGATTCCTGGTACCACATGCCATGTTGGTGGCACTGAAACCAGGCGTAGTGAAGCACACCTGTAATCCCAGTGTTGGGGAGGCTGAGACAGGAGAATCACTACCAGTCTGAGCTAGGTAATGAAACCCTGTACCAAATTAATTAATTAATTAAAAAGTTAACAAAAAGAATTTGGCTTAGGACAGTGCTTACTTTTTTCAGTGCTTTGTTCACTGACCCAAAACTCTTTTCCTGTGGTTATGACTGTTTAAGATCCTGTCTTGGGGTACAGCCTATGGGGAAAAATACACAGGCAGCAGGACAGAGCTGTTGAGGTGTTTTGTGTTCCTCAGTCAGGATGGGAGGAAAATCAGGGCAGCTGGGTGACATTACACTCACTCCCACACTCATGACAGCGCTCTTTCAGTCAATGGAGTCTATAAATATCAAGCAGATCTCACTTGTTCAAAGTATTATACAAAAATGACAGCCTAGACACAAAAGCCTAGTAACAAGGAAGACATAGAAGGTGGTCATGGTAGAGAACAGGAAATATCAAGTGAGCTCATTTCAAGTGACACTGGCTAATATGTTAATAGACATCATAATACATGAGTGATAGAGAGACCACCAACAGCATGCACGCGAGAAGATACTGAAAATGTGGGCAAGCTGGGCTTGGTGCCATAAGCCTGTGATCCCAGCACCGGGGAGGCTCAGGAAGGGCGATGGCCACACCCAGCCAGCCTGGGTTGCATGGTAGTGTCAAGGTCAACCAGAACCACGTAGCATGACCTGCCCCCCAAAACAAAATTTACAAATAGGCAAGTACAGATACACTCTAACATTTAACAAGTCAGGTTCTGGGTTTATCAAGTAAACAGTGAAACATCTAATTTCCTAAAAACCTATTCTCAGTTAAAACTGCCTATGTACTTATTTGGTTACTTGCCATATCTATAATCTCTTGGTGAACAAGTTATGGGACTGAAATATAATCAATTCTCAAGAGAAAGCACTAGGAATCCACAGTATTAATCAGTTGCTAAAACATGCAATACTGTAAAAAAAAATTATACAGCATGTATATTGAAAAACTATGAAAATCATATAGTGACATAACAATATTGGTTTTATCCTATGTATATAAAATGAGAATATGTAATAAAATCTTATCAATGGCTATCAATGATTGGAATTCTTACATTCTAAAATTGGAAATTTTTCCAACTTATGCTCCTCTAATGTTAAGAGGCTCTCAAAAGAATGTATTTTGCTTCAGTATTCAAAGAATAAGAAAATATGTTATTGACAGTTTCTAATAGAGAAGATCTCATTAAAAAGCAGGATTATACTTGGTACTGATACATTCTTGATTTTATTTTCATTTCAAATCAACAAATATTAACTGGTGACCCTTCAGAGAAGAGTCAGATGAAATTTCTTCAAATTATTTTTGGAGGATAAAATATTTGTGTACAAAATATAACTGAAATATATGGTGAATCTTTACATTTAAAAAAATAACAATGAGACATATTTCCAAGAATGATAAGATGAGCATGTTCTATGTGAAGGAAAATATTTTGAGTATTGTTAGGAAAGTCAATGGCAATGTGTCTTTCACTGTCATATTTTTTAAATGTAAACATGTTAAATGCTTACATTGTACTTTTTATTATTCCTCTTTAATCAACCGTCTGTGCCAAACAAGTGTCATCCCCCTTATTCACCAGATCTGGTGCCATGTGATTTCTAACTATTTCAAAAATCAATATGACCATGAAAAGTAAATATTTTAAACTGATTTATGATAAATAGGCCCAATTAAACACACTCATGAGAAAGGGCTTCCAGAACTGCTTCCAAAAGTGGCAGGGACAGTATGACAATTATATTCAAAACAAGGGGGAATATTTTGAGAAGAGTTAATGTCAGTTATCTTTTCTTTTAAAAACTGAAAATAGGGTTGGTGAGATAGCTCAGGACAATAAGCACTTGCCTGGAAAGCACAAAGGCTTGAGTTCAGTCCCCAGTTCAAAAAAAATTGAAAATACACATTGACCCTATCTTCTAAAAAATTTTTTGTAGATACAGTTTAGATGTTCACAATGATCACATTCATCATGGGGATTTTTACCTGTACACAAGCTTTGCCTCCCTTGTTTTATTTTTCTTTCCTTCCTTTCCCTCTCTTGCCTCCCTCATTCCCCACCCCTCTGAACACTTTCTTCCCATTTTTCACTATTTATTAGGCATTTTGGTCCTTACTTATACTTTTTGTTTTTCTGTAGAATGCAATGACAGCAAATCTATATATAGTAAATATTGATCATTCACTTGAACAAGGACTTAAAGGAAAATTTAAGTGTGCAAAAATGAAAACCAAAGTATTTATCTAGAAAGGAGAATGTATTTTCATTAATGCAATCATGGAGGTAACACAGACCATGCGACAACGAGTGAATCTTAAGGACCATTGTGGAGGCTGAAGAGAGACATTACTACTGCCTAATTTCACAACCACCTTAGGTTGAGAGAAAACTACCTTCAAAACTGTATTTCAAGACTTGGCGTTACTTGAATTTATTACCTATTAAGAAAGTAAAGCATAAGTATCTATTGTTCTAATTTTAAGCTATTTATTTCTTTTTATTTAGTC
This sequence comes from Ctenomys sociabilis, assembly GCA_004027165.1. NCBI lineage: Eukaryota > Metazoa > Chordata > Mammalia > Rodentia > Ctenomyidae > Ctenomys > Ctenomys sociabilis. The sequence goes on along the minus strand of PVKA01000816.1, from coordinate 128,306 downwards.
CTACTTTAGAAATAGGACTTCTATCCTGTTTTTGACATGTAATTCAAACATATTCATCAAACCCTGATGACAGGGGATATCAAATTCTGACTGCAAATGTGAAATGATTTTCTGTAATCTAAAGGATTCTCTGTAATTATGTCTCACACCCAGAATGAACACAAATGTCCTTGTGTGCACATGGAAGGTTATGTATAAGAAAAAATTCAAATGAGACCAAAAATGCTCTCAAACTTACAGAGCCTATTTGTTTGCTCAATGTGATTTACATGTCAAAATTGCCACCATTTGTGGCTTTTAAACAAGATATTTTTAAATTCCTTTGTTACTAGGCACCTTAATATGTAACGTTTACTTAGAAAAAAAGTTCCATAATAAACTAGTTTAAACCCCCTAGTGAAGTAATTAAACTTATTCTCATCAATTGTGTTTGATGTTTATCTAGTCACCTTCCAGTGTCATTGATAAGCTTCATGGACCAACTGTACAATCAGTGTTGTCACTCCTTGAATTAAAGGCAGGGAGGGGCATAAAAGGTTGTCATTTCCTGTGACAGAATCCAAGACAAACATATTTCTACATAGATCTTAAAATTCTAAGTACAGAAGTGTAGCTTAATTCCTTCACTCTACTTTATAGTTTCTTTTTAACAAAATCCAAACTTGTGCTTTTGTTAATAACTTCAGCATTTCTATAGATGTTGTTTCCATAAGTTGTAAATTCCATGTTAGGACTGTGTTAATACTGTTCCAGAGGTATATATTGTTCAACTATATATATATATATATATATATATATATATATATATATATATATATGGACTGCCTTGGTTACTTTTCTCTCATTGCTGAGACAAAAATACCTGAAATTCAAAATTAAGTTAGGAAAGGCTTATTTAGCTCAGTTTGTGGAGATTTTGTCCCATAATCAACTGTCTCCCAGGCAGGGTGGCACATGGCAGAGGGCAGCAGTTCATAGTGGCAGAAAATAGCAAACAGCAAGAGCAAAAAACGGAGGAGCAGCGGCAGCAGCAGTGGCAGAGAGACAGAGAGCAAGCCTCTCTCCCTGCCTTAAGTATAAGGCTATCATCCCCTGGGCGGGTGTAGCACTCACACCTAAAATTCTAGCAGCACTCCAAACCATGATCTCAGCATGTTTTCTCAGTTAATCACAACTTCTAGAAGTCTGCCCATGACTGTATGAGTCTTTGTGGCTAAAAACTAGACACAAACCATAAAAGGGACGCACAAAGTAGTCCAGGCTGGCTTTAAAACTTGGGATCCCCCTGCATCAGCCTCCCAATGCTGGAATTAGAGGTATGTGCTACCACTCCTTACATGCACATGTTCTTTGAGTAGGAGTGTATTCTATACACAAGAAAAGTAAGAAATATTTTATAAAAGCACCTAAGCTGTAATTTTATGAACAATAAATATAAACAGGAAAGGTTTTTGTTAGCCTATCTGTTTCAAATTTAGGCAGTTAAATTTCTACAATCCTCCTTACTAATATTTTTAGCATTTAATGAGAAATTCTTTCACTAGAACTTTTAAAAAATGAATAATAGTGGTTTAGCATATTAAACCTATGAAATACTTACACATACTCTACTATTTACCCTCATTACTTACATCACTGCACATAGATGATTACGGACTTTATTTTTTATTTCCATCATGTACTTTTGTCTTTTTGAGACAGGGTCTCACTATGAACTCAGGCTGGCTTTGAGCTCACTTTGTAGCCCAGTCTGGCCTCAAGATCACAGCGATCCTTCTACTTCACCTCCTGAGAGCTGGAATTATGGGCATACGCCACCACACCGAGTTTCAGGGCACACATGGCATCGGGTAACCAGGATTGAACTCAGGACCTTGCGCTTGCCAGGCAGGTGCTTAGACTGCCAAGCTATCTCCCCAGAAAAGAGTAATTGTTTTCTTTTCTGAAAAAATCCTGAGATTCATACAGGCTAAATAATCTCCCCTTAAATTTCATAACTATTACTGAATTACAATTTCTTTTACTTTGTTAACTATTATATCCCGATGCCCATAAAAATGTTTTGACACATAATGAATACTCAAAACAAAATCTAAATACATAATATAAGTTACCTATTAGTTGAAGAATGCCATTGTGGTATAGCTCAGAAAATAGCAAAAGGCATTTTTGAAGAAAATTCTCTCAAAAGACTATCAATGAAGCTTTTAAATTGGTTATGAAAATACCTTTGAGAACTAATTCTTCCTAAAATCAAGACTTTTGTTAGATTACTTTAACCAGTGACAACCTCACACACTTTCTAACAACTTCATATTGGTATGTGTAGAATCTATTTCTTAAAACTTTAAGCCGATATTAAAACTTCTGTGGAACACTCCTTTTTTTTTTTTTTTTTTTTTTTTTTTGTCTTTTTTGAGACAGGGTCTCACTATGCAGTTCAGGCTGGCCTCGAGCTCACTTTGTAGCTCAGGCTGGTCTCGAACTCGCAACAATCCTCCTGTCTCAGCCTCCCGCGTGCTGGGATTACAGGCATGCGCCACCATGCCCGGCTTGGAACACTCCTTTTGCATTATACAATTCAGTAATGGAAACTGGAGTTAAAGGAAAATAGCATTGAGAGAGAATTGAATACTTTAAACCCTCAACAGTTTTGGTACTGTTTCAGAATGACTTTGAGGATGGGTTAGCTTGTGAGTCAGTGACCAAGAAGCACAACTCTAGGAAGAGTTTCCCAAATGCCAAGGCCCAATACCTAACTCAAAAGTATCATCCCGGTGTAGGTACACATGTAGGGTGATCGGGCAGGAGTCACTTACTTGTATTCAGTCCAGTTAGCTTCTGTTTTCATATCTTGATCTTAAACCTCCGCCATGGTGTAATTGGGTTAATAACCACACCTGTGCAAAGATAGATCCTTCTCGAGAAGAGTATATCACCCAGTCTCATAGGGTGTGACCGCTGTCATCTCCTAACAGGGGTAGAACATAATGTTCATCACTCCTATGGAAGCGGAGGATAGAAAACAGTGGATTCCTTTGTTCTAAATACAAAGAATTTAAAGCTCTTGAAGGATTGAGTGCTTTTTTTCTTTCTTTTGTAATAATTCTAGCACCGAAAATAATGCCAGGCACCTGGTTTTTGCACAAACACATCCTTTGTGAAAAATTAATTCACAGATGCATGCAAAAATCTCACACAGCTGAAAGCAGATCAAGATTAGCAATGAAAGGAAAACTAATTGGGGTGAGGGCATGGAGGGATCAAATTCAGAGAAAATTCTGTGAAATATGGGAGGAACATGAAGGTGAATGCTCATCGATTTCCTGATAACTGTCAGACATGCACATGTGTAAATTTATGAGCTAAAGTAAATGATAGGTAATTATAATTATAAAAAATATTAAGAAAAATATTACATCAAGTTTTGTGGGTAATTTAAGGCTCAAAGATTCAAACATCAAAGCTAAAGTAATCAAGTAAGGTTTTTGAGTATCATTTTTGGAATTTGAACTTTTACTTGAGTGCATTAAAATAAAAATCTGTAGAGATAATGAAATAATACCAGCTTGCAAGGATCATCATGGTTACAAGATAAGTATAAACATAGCATGTTTTATGAAAATGAGCAAAATCACTATTAAGAAATGATGAGGAAAGTGGCAAAAGTGTGACAATGATCATAATGGTCAAGGAAAGAAATATTAATGTGAGCTACAAATGTTGATTTAAAAGAAATTTAAGAACAATCATACCTTTAAGGTTGCATCATGTCTTATTTTCAAATAAACAGAATATAATTGTTAGAAGTCATTGTAAAATTGTTTTATTGAAATGTATAAGGTGATATATATTAGCACTCTAGAAATTTTATACTTATCCATGTAACTAATATCTGGAATTATGAGAAACAAATTAACCATTTCAATTATACATGATAAACTAACCAGTTCATCAAATTTGTAAATCATACTATTAAAAACGTAAATGCAATACATACACATGTACATGCATCGTTGTACTTATTATTGAGCAAGAGATTTCCTTCTGGATATTAGTAGCTCTAGAGATGACGGTCTTTCCAAAATATTTTCTTGAGGGGCCAGGAAGATAGCTCTGTAGAGTAAGTGCTTGCCTGGCAAGTGAAGGATCCTGAGTTCAATCCCCAGTACCACACACACACACACACACACACACACACACACACACACACACACACACACAAATAAATAAATAAATAAATTTTTCAAACCTAAAATGAAGCTACAAATAAAGCTGTCTGAATTATATAAATTATTATGCTCTGAAAAGAAGTGAAGAATTACTAAAGAATCCTGAGACATTTTAGCCAAATATCATTTGTTATTAAAACTCTGTTAAGCCATTAAACTCAATAGAATGAACTCTATAGCTAATGCCTTTCTCAGTAGAGACCCTTAACAGGATTACAAAACATCCCCCACGTCTTTTGGAGACTCATTTATGACTGAGATAATAAGAAGTCATTAGTGTTGCATCAAGGTTGAAAGGTAGACACACGTAAGAGTGAACTCTGACTAAAAGCCAACTCCCAGGTGAAGCATTAAATATGACAGGAATGTTAACAGCCAATAAAAGAAAAAAGACCTTGTTATATCTCTGTTCAATAAAATGTTTATGGCATAATCATTGGATCTATCCACATATTACAAGAATAGAAATAGTACTTTTCAATCAGATGTTGACATCAAGGCCTCCTTATCATGTTTTAAAAAAATCACAAGGAACTTCAAATGAACAAACCAAATTATGTTATCATGTTAATGTAGTAAGTTAATATCCACAAGAAATTTCTCATTGACATTAGATAAAATTAAGAACAACCACTTATAAATATAGTATTTTTTCTGCGCTATGTCTTGGAATCAAAAAACAAAAGTTACATTTATCACTATGTTCAAAACAACCCACATACCTGAGCATACTGGACACTCCTGCAGAGCATTGGTTCTTATGGTAAAATGTAAACATTCTTAACACTGTCTCTAACAAATTTCACTTCATTTCTTCTGATTTTTAATTTTACACATTTTTTGGTTGTTCATTCTTCTCATGTAACTGTAGTACAGAAAAATACTTGTAATATATTTTACATGATCGAGACACAAGGATAGCATCCCCCTCCTCACTATTAGTTAACTTCTTGCTCTTGATCCCATCACCTTTCCATTTCATATTCAGCCTTCTGATATTAATGGGGTTATATTATAATATGAGAACTATAATGCAATCCATTTATAATTCAGTATTATGCATCACTATGGTAAAATTGCCAGTATGATATTCTGAGCTATTTAGCAAGATTTCTTTTGCCTTTGTCCAGCTTAACTAAACAAATGTTTTAGAAGATTTTTTTAAAAAGTGCATTACGGCTTCAGTGACCCCAACAGAATTCACATAGTAGTTTAATCTCTACTGTGAGGTATTACAAGGTGGAACGAGTTGAGACTTTTAAGAGGTGATTAAAGCCAACTAACAACCAGTTAGAGACAATCCTATCTCTCGGGTAATATTTATAAAAAGGAAGACACGAAGGTATTCTGTATTGCTTTCACCATTAAAATGTTTTACAGCTCTATTTCTTGATTAACATAAAATACAATAATTTATACCCTTCATCATGTACGAGTTTATCCCCTTTGATTGATGAAATGTTAAACCCCTGTCATTCTCATATATTCTGAAAAGCATTTAAGTGCTATATTTTTTTGTGTTAAAATATCAAAAGTATCTACTTGAATCTGGGAATGTTTTAATGAGCAATCTAATGGATTATGAAAATCTGAGCTTATCAGATCGAAATGAGCACTGAAATGGAACAAAAGTTTTTCATTCTGTCTTTCAAAATTAAAAGGAAATCAGAAGCAAAATGATAATGCAAAAAAAGACCTATGCACATCCACTTCTGGACATTCTTAATGTTAAAGTGGGCTTGAGATATTTTGATTTTATTCCCTTGCCACTGGTTGGCATTTCATGTAACAGAAAGCCTCTGAGGGAGCTACAGGTTTCACTTGACACTTGTCCTCACCAAATCAAACCTGAGAAAGTTCAGATGTGCAGGAATACAAAGGAGGGAAGACAGAGGAAAAGGATGCAGTCATAGGTGTGATTTAAAATAAAAATTATACCCTATGGTTTCTGAGAATAGAAGGTGGAAAAGGTGAGGAATATTCTATGTGGGAAAAAAAAGCCTGACTTCTTTGCTTATTAAGAATTTATTATTGAGGAAGTTACTGAATTTTCTTAACACTCTTCTTTCACTGTAAATCATGATAAAAATCTGATGGTTCAGAGATGTGTTGAAAACCGAGCATGGTGGCGCATGCCTGTAATCCCAGCACTCGGGAGGCAGGAGGATTGTTGTGAGTTCAAGACTAGCCTGAGCTACAAAGTGAGCTTAAGGCCAGCCTGAAATGCATAGTGAGACCCTGTCTCAAAAAGATAAAAAGAAAAAAAAAAGAATAAATAAATAAAAAGAGATGTGTTGAAAAAAGAATGATAGACAGAAAGGTAAGATATATAGGTGAAAATAAACAGAGGTAGAGCTTGGATATATGTTGCTGCAAGGGTAGTACCCATCAAAAGCAACAGGGGCATTTGAATCTGGGTGAGGAGGAAATGGTAGTATAATTAATGTGGTTTTCAGCTCCTTTAAAAGTTTAATTGCACTCATTAAAGATGCAATATTGCATTGCTTTGCATGCTGCTATGATATGAGGTTGTTTTTCAGTGAATCCACTTAAATCATTTTCTGCCCTTATTGCATTTGATAATCTCACTCCATCTAATGTACAGCAGCTGCTTAGAAACCTGATGTTTTTTTTGTTCAGACCAAAATCAGTGAACTCAATTTGTGCTGTACCTCTATTTAATGACAGCAAGCTCACTACATCTCAGGACTTTGTTGGTGCAGCTTTTCATCCCTGATCTCTTCTTTCTCAGGACCAACTCAGAGGTGGCACTGATTTCAGAAACTAAGACATGGTCTCCATCACAGACCCACTGCCCTAGCTTAGGGAGCCTCAGTGCTTCACAGGGCTTTTAATTTAGTTTAAAGCTACAAATCATGGTGACACAGTACTCTCTCAGACCGCCAAAGGACATATCGGACAATCTTTTATTTATTTCTTACTGCTTTTCTGACTATGGTTAATAAGAAACAACTCTAATTGAGCATAACTCTTTTGATCCCTTGTAGCATATTGCTTTGAAAGGGTTTATTACAGCTGTTAAAAAGAAGCTATAAAGACACAGATCCTAATAAAACATCTTATTTGGTTAAACATTAGGGCAGGATTTGTTCAATAGCTGTTAATACTTGTGTTCCTCATAAAGTTATTCTCCAGTCTTAGATTTCACAGGATGTAGCCAATTTAATAAAGTATAAATTATAGGTAGGAAGACATTTGATGCTATCATTGTAATTGAGATCAGCAGTGAATGAAATGTCTCGGCTGCAGATGCTGATAATGAATTTTTTGTACAATGTGCCAAAATAACAGGGCCAATTGCCATTTTATTCAAAAGACTGGAAATGAATAGAACAAGAAAAAAATAACAAAGTGATGGAATGGGAGGAAGTGACATTTCTCAAAGTGATCAAAATGAAAGAAAGTAACTGGTAGATATTTTGGAAGCGTATGTGTTGGTGGTCAAGTATCTGCCGCTAAACTGGTTTTTAGGAAAAAGGCTGTGTCTCCTTCAGAAAAAGAGCAGGCAACTATTAATGTAAGTGAGGGGCTGTGGAACTAGATGACTTGAAAAGAAATTCAAGAGGATAGTTTAAAAAAAATCAGAACAGTACTTGGATGAGAAAATAATCAGGTCAGGACACAGAAAAGAGAGCAATTTCTTTGATATATGATAAATGGGAACTGTGACATCAGTTTCCTGGAAGATATCAGTTACTACGGTGACTGAAGCTGCTGTTCTATCAAGAATAGAAGACAAAACAATATGTTCTCTCACTTTTTCCACAGAGTGGACTTTGTAAATAGGTCATGTGCTATTTTCTATTGATCCGATGTAGGCCTGGCCCCATGATGTTTCTCCACATATCACCCAAAATGCTCACCAGAAAAAACTTTTTTTGAAAGTTAATTTTTAATAAAATATTTCTTATACGTATACAACTGTTAGATACTTTAATGTCTAACTAGATTCCTGCATATACATGTATACATGTCTGTTGTTCCATAAAATTATAACTAATTCTATTTTGGAACTAATGAAAAAATATAATTATTATTTTTTTTACCTGCTTATCAATTCCAAGAAATGATAACTTGATTTCAGAGATACACTCACTGTCTTAGTTACTTCTCACGTTGCTGAGACAAACTATCGACACCTATAAGTTAAAGTGAAAAAAGTTATTTTTCAGCTCAAAATCTGTAGAAGCTTCAATCCATAGCCAGCTGGTTCCAAAGCAGAGCAGCCTGTCACAGACACATAGCAGAAGATGAACGGTCCACAGCGAAGCCAGAGGAAGCAGTGAGCGGCCGCAGAACCAGCTACGGAACAGGCTGCACTGTCCTTTTGATCCCACCCAGGTTATCACCCTGTTTGGAGGTGCTGTCCACACCCAGGACGGACCTCCCCATTATCTGCACCAAGAGCTATGCTGAGCACATCCGAGAACTAAAACTACACACTCTTAACCACAGTATCAAACTCCTGTATCTAGTTAGCTTCAAAAAAGCCCCACCGATGAGAGCATGAGGATTTGGGGGAAGTCTAGTTACGAATCATAATGCATATCTGACTCATTTTTCTCCTTTTATCACAACTGGATTGTTAACCAGATTGTGTTGATTTTGGTTTAGATTGTTCTTAGCGCTCTTACAGTGAGAAGCACTAACTGAATGTTCTCCAAATTGGGGATTTCTCAGCCTCCTAATTTCTGCCAGAGCCAGTGTTACATATAGAGCAAGATTATCCTGTCTTTGAAGCATTCCTTAACTTAATTATCTGATAAAAATTTAAACTCTGGCACTAGATGTAGTGGTGCACTCTTGTAGTCCCAGCACTTGGGAGCCTGAGGCAGGAGGACCTTAGTGAGTTCAAGACCAGCGTTGGCTGCAAAATGAGCCCAAGGCCAGCCTGAGCTGCCTAGTGAGACACTGTGTCAAAAAGATTAAAAAAATAAATAAATAAACTCTATATTAAAACATGTTGATACTTTAATATATATATGTGTATATTTAATTTGCTATAATGATATATGTATTCTTAAATGCTATAATTGATGATTATTTATTAATAAGATACAGAAAAATCAGTGTGTTCAATGAGGATATAGGACTGATCTTCACACATGGTTCTCATCAGTTCTATGCTTCAAAAATGGCTTGGAAGAGCTGTCCTTACAGTGCAGAGGATTAAAGCGCCTGCTTAGGCAGCGACCAGGGTTCGATCCCCAGTGCGCTGTGGGGGTCCTGCCCATCAGGGTGCACTGAGCTGGCAATTAAGACAGGGCTTTGTGGTGCATGCCTGTAATCCCAGTGCTTGGGAGGCTGTAAACAAGAGAGTCAGATCTTCGTAGTGAGACCCTGAACACCCTGTAGACCCTGGAGAAAAAATAAAAGAATGGCCTGAAGAACTGCTAATGGTCTCACATAATACATGATCAGCAAATGTGAATATAGGAGCATAGTAGATGGTCTATGGGGGAATCTATCTTTAGGCCATTTTGTGATCATCTGCATAAGAGTGACTTGGGCACTGTGTGTGTTAGTAAGTTCTCCGTTACTGTGACAAAATACCAGAGAATAACAGCTTCAAACTTATTTTGGCTCTTATTTTCTAAGATTTTAGCCCATGATTACTCGGCCCAGTTGCTTGGGCTTGGGGTGGCATAAGACATGGACCAGCCAGAGTGTGTGGTGGAAGAAGACTCTTTCCCTTGGTGGCAGGAAAGCCAGAAGAGAGAAGAGGAGGTCAAAGCTCCAAAGTGCCCTTCAAAGACCCCTCAAAATAACTTACTTCCACCAGGCCCTGCCTCCAAGAGTTTCTGCTACTTCTCATCAGCTCAATGAGCAGGGTGCTGCGTGCCTGTGTGCTTGTGATTATGAAAGTGTGTGTCAGCCTTCGACATGGGAGCAGTTAGAGCACACTGACAGTGCAACATCAATGCACCATAGAAACTGATTAAGTCCTCCATTCGTCAGATCCATGATGACTCTAGAAACTTGGAGCAGAAGAGAATCTCCAGAGGAGAGCACAATACAGGACTCTATTTCTCTGTATTTTAAAGAGTCCAGCAATGAACATATGATTATCTTAAACCTCCTACCTGAATTTCTAATCCGTCAGTCACCCAGCTTAACACACAATATTTTCCACAACTCTCTGGACATCTTCTCCCTTTCTTTCACTGACATTGTGTAAGCTGAACTCACTGCTGTGTGTTCATCTGGTCATTCTTTCCTTTTATGAGCACTTCTTGAGGGCAGCCCCTGGCGATGGTGCTGGGTGGGGAAGACTGTGAAGCACAGCAGCACAGCAAACTCTGTGCCTGCTCTCAGGAACGTTCTAGTTCAAGGGTAGGGTCAAGAGACAGGACCTGGAGTAGAAGATACCTGGAGTGAAATGCTTCGTGGGCTCTGCTACTTCTGGGATATTTGATTAGCTCCTTTTCATGAATGCTACATAGAGCTGTTACGTAGATTGTAATGACAATTTATTGTGCAAAATATTTTTTTAAGGCCAGTGACATAGCTCAGGGGACTAAAGCACCCTCCTAGGCAAGTTTAGGCAAGTGCAGGGACTGCAGTTCAATCCCCAGCATCACATGTCGTGCCATTCCTGCCCCCTGGGATGTTTATTAACATATTAATATACACTAATTTATTATAATTAATGGATATTACTCACTGAGCCAGCCAGAGTCTAGGCACAGTGGTGTATACCTGCAATACCAGTGCTGGGGAGCCTGAAAGCAGGAGGATCACCAGGGATCCCAGCTGTTTTGTGAGGCTCCGCAGCAACCAAATACATTAAAAATATATATTAATTTAATTTGGCCAAGAAACATATATATCTGAACATATATATTTGAACAGGGATATCATATTCCCATATATCATTCATAAATCTCCTGAAAGCAAGTACTGAATCCTCTATTAAGTCACAGTATAAAGAAAACATACATGTGTCCAAGGAGAAATAAAATCCATACAGATTTAAATATATGCTTAAGGGACCAGAAGTAGAGTTCAGCAGCATAGTGCCTGCCCAACAAGCACAAGGCCCTGAGTTCAATTTCCAGTACCAGGACAAAAGTTCTTTAAATGTTTACTTAAAATGTATGTTAACATGTCAATAAATATATTAGCATGCTTTTCAAGTCATAGAATACAATTCTGTAGGATTTACAATCAAGAAATATTTCCCTTAACTATGTCACCCTGTGTTCTCAGAAACATGCAAGAATGTAGCCTCATATTTCTGAGGGATGCAGATGACGACCACGTTTGTAAGGATTCCCATTAGACCTAATTAAGGGACAGATTGAAAGCGGAAAAGCTAGGCTGTGCTCCTTAGGTCTTACACCTTTCCTTTATAACAGAGGACAATGAACAGCGAGATGACACAACAATTCAGCCCATAAATTTTACTTTCTAAAAAATAATTTTCATGATCATATATATTTACATATTCCACAGCATAACCAAGAAAGGAATTGCCTCACTGCACCTCCTTATCCCCCGTACCTTCATCGTCAAAACCATGACAGCACCACATTTTTATTGAGAAATGGCACACTCTCAAAGATCAGTCCCTTCTGGAAGATTTTCTTTCCCATTGTCTTTGGTTTATTATTCCTTCTGTAAATAGCAATGAGATTACAGTGTTGAGCTCATTCTACTGTCCTGTAACCAAAGTAACAGTTCATAAAAATGATGCTTGAGCCTACTACATAATATCTATTCATTTTTAAAAAACGATCCTAGTAGAAATGCAATTTCACTAACCCCTCTGTCAATATACACTGACAGAATTCTATCCTTCTGGCTGGCCTTGTGATTCACTGGCTCTAACCATACTCCTAAGTATCTCCTGTCTCAATGCACAATGCATCTTCCCAGAGCTAAGTCACTATTTACGCAGAGAACTTATAATGGCTGTGTGACAGTTGAGGTGTTATGCCCTAGACAGATTTTCCCCAGATGTACTGCATGAAATTGACATTTTCAAGTTCCTTCAGCAGAATATAAAGATTTTATATAAATGGAAATTTTCCATTTCATAACTGACATTCTAAATGTTATAACTGGCTTCTACAGGTACCAGACGAGAACGTTTTCGTTCTCACATATGAAGTAAGGAATCATGTTGAAATGAAGTCTAATGGCAGTCAGTTTTCTTCTGTTCATTAAAACTCATTATCCATTGATAGTATATGAATGTAGCTGAAGTTTTAAATATTTGTTCTCTTTCTTTACTCTTCCTTTCTAGCCATCAACACAATGTAACCACCAAATTAATTTAGTGGAGAGAAACAGAAGAGAAGAAAGCATGTGCTTTCACTTACTTTTTATCATTTTTACTAACTCCTTTGGAAAGGAAATTTAACTGAGAATTAGAAATATTACTATACTTCTCATCATATGGTTGAGCAGACACATCACTGCATGTTGGACGGGCAATGACTCTCCCTCCTCAAGGTAGCCGGTCGCCCTATTCACCCCAGTGCCACTGATTGCTGCAAGTCTGAATGCCTGAATTCCCAGCACTCTGAGAAGCTGAGGCAGAAGGATCACAAGTTCAAGCCGCGCCTGAGCAATGTAGCAATTTAATGAGTCCGTGTCTCAAAATAAATAATAAGTAAAAGAAAAAACAGCCAAGGATTTAGTAGAAAGATCTTGGATTCAGTTCCCTGTCCTACACACATGCATGCACACACACACACACACACACACACACACACACACACAAGTAGATGCCTGAACCAAGTTAGAGCAATTAAATTCTTTTCCCTGGTTATTTACAGACTAAGGGCAATAGGATTTTAGCACATAATAGGAAGCACAATAGAAATTTTGTCTTTCCATTCTTGGTGCTGAAATCAACATATCTAACTACCCTATGAGCTACACTGTACACAGCTTAATGATTCAGTTTTCTCCTTCTTCATATGCCCAAACTCCCAGTATTCATTTTTACTTTAATAATTTAACATAGGATAAATTCCTGTTTCTATTTACCAAGAATTTCTTCACATCTAAAATGCTGAGCGTACCAATATTTCTTTTTCTGTTTGCTACTTTTTAGAGATTTGATATTGATAAAATATCTACAGAAAGAAAGAAACATTTGCGAATCTCCAGCTATCATTTTCTAAGAGCTTCAGGGATTATTTGATGTTTGTTTAATAACACTTTGCAGTATAAATATCAATAATGCTTTTCAGGACTTTAAATTCTAAGCATATATTTTTCTGACAACCAATTTAAATTTTCTTTTTGTTGCTAATATAACTTGACACATTTTAGGCAGTTTCAAATCAAGGACCTATTCCATTATTATTTCACACAAATTTCCCAGTGTAATTATTTTCATGAACCCTGACTGAAGAGAAATTATTCCTTTTTTGCTGTTATTTCTGGAAATAATTAAAATATATATCACTATAGTAACAGCAATATATTTACCTAATGTAAGATAATAAAAATAGCAATATTTAAATTATATATAAATAAGTATGAGGCAATACTTCTTTTATCTAGAGCCTTTCAAAGTATATCTCATGCTATTCTGCTCAGTGTCCTCTATTCCTCTTTCTCCCTGTCTCCCTGTCTCCTTGTGTCTCTCATCTCTTCCCCCAACCCCAGGTAATGCTTTATTCTGTCCTATCTTACAAGAAAAAATATTCATCACCACTTCTTAAAAAGTGCATCTTTTTCTCTTCCAACGCATCTCCGATACTATGCTTTTCCCCCATCAGGGTATCTTTGAAGGTATATTATATGTACAAAACTTTAGACAACTACTGTCATGATAGCTATATCGTAATGCATACCTGTGAGATTCAGTTGACTGAATTTATAAATCATTTTGGACTGTGAAAGAGATTGATGGCCTTTGTAAAACAGGCACAAAATAGGAAGACAGTAAAGTGAATGAATATATGAAGTCTATTATAGAGGAAAAGAAGAATCACAAAGACATCCCCATTAGTGATAATAACAATATTTTGAGAAGATAATGCACTATTATTCTTATCTGGCTATTGTATAGATTTTATACAACTTTTTCTGCTACCTTTTTTGGTAATAAAAATCCTATATTCTGGTTATCCATATTACTACCCACCCAAAGTGAGCATTTTGGATGTTTCTTGCAGCTCAGTGGGACTATGAGACTTAATTATAACCAATGAAATGGAAGAGGATATGATTCTTTTGGGTTATGACCCTGAATTTGTCTTCTTCTGTTACCCTCTCTTTTCTAAAAATAAATAAGAACAGGTTCAAACCGGAACTTGGGAGATACCTGGATGGTCTCAACATCTGCCTGACAAGCACAAGGACCAGTGTTTAATCCCTGTACTGCATGCTCTGCTGGCCCCAAAACTGGACATGGTGGCACACACCTGTAATCCCAGTGCTGGGGAGGCTGAGACAGGAGGATCAGTAGTGACACAAATATCGGATATTTATCTATATCCATAAATTTTCAGATCCATGTTTTAAAATGTTGTTGGTTCCCTGGTGGAGTAGTGGGAGGTGTCAACAACACTAAGAGCTGAAGCCTAGTCATGGGTGATGAGACCACCTGCAACATCCTCTCAAAGGAGACTGTAGGCCCTTTCTTTTCTCTACTTGCTCCCAAGCTCAGAACGTACTCAATTTTGATCCACAAAAATTGGAACGTGCCTACTACCATGAACCCCATCAAGCACAAACTGTAGTCTCTCAACTGTGAACCAAAACATGCCTTTCTCCCTAAAAGTTAATTATCAGAGCCTTTTACTGTAGGAAATTTTAAAAAGCTGGATGACGTCATCCTCACAATGAAGAACCTATCTCCAGTGTGGAGGCTTTTTCCAAGAGCTTTGAATTTCATCCTTCTGGACCATTTGAGAAGAAATAAAATTCTAACTTACTGAAAGGCTATATTTAAGGTCTCTTTGCTACAAGAGATTAGACTATCACCAGAAGTTTGTGCTAGAAGTAATCCATTCTTCACAAAACCATCAAGTACATGGTATTAGCTTAGTCATGAAAGGAGAAAATACAGATTGAGGATTAGAAATTGATTGTGATACCTTAGGGACCGAAATTGATGCAAGTGTGCAAATAATAGCAGAACAAACATGGGTAATTATGTGGACCGGACAAAATGGCACGGGGTCTGAAGAGAAGGGAAAACTGCTCACAAGAGCCAGTCAGTAAGGGTTGGATTTCAAGTTGATGAACCACACTTATACAGTTTGCGTTGATGGCTAAGTTAACAGGGAAACAAATTACAGAGCAAATTGAATATCCTTAATAAGTTACTGAGGAGTTTCTACTGCCAGGGAAAAGAACAAGCTACCCACAATGCCTGCGAGGGTCCGACTCCCATAACAGTTCCTGGGCTCCCCACTGACACGTGCCATTTAGCCCCCAAGGTAGCATGTTTTCCAAAGCACACTTTAAATGTGGTCATTTTAAAAAAATGTAAAAAAGGACTGGAAAAAAATTAGACAGAATTCCTCCAGAGACTAAGGGCCCTTTGCGCTGCCAGCTCTAGCTCAGCAGAATTTGATGACTGCTGAGGGCCAGGGACTCCTCTGTTGTTTCCCTTTGTTGTATTTTCTGGATGAGATCTTTAATTGAAATTAATCTTCCCCATTTTGTGCAATGCATATGGGAAGGGAAAAGATGATTTTATTCTTTTTTTTTTCTTCTTTTTTTGTCTTTTTGAGACAGGGTCTCACTGTGCAGTTCAGGCTGGCCTTAAGCTCACTTTGTAGCTCAGGCTGGTCTCGAACTCACAACAATCCTCCTGCCTCAGCCTCCCTAGTGCTGGGATTACAGGCATGTGCCACCACGCCCGGCTGATGTTATTCTTAATTTGTAAGTCACCAACATGCCAGAAACTACGCACCGATGCAATGGAGAGAACCAATCACTGTTCTCAGGTCTGTCATTTTAAGCTGAAATAACCAAGCATGGCTTGATTGCCATCCATAGGTGGGACCACGTGGGTTTTATGTGTAGGAGTGTCCTGGACATTAGGAGATCCACAGAAGTGCAGTACCATGTAGATGAGACTTGAGTTTATATTCATTGCTTTTGATACTAGAAACCTAAGTTTAAACTGGGTATTTGATCCATCTTTCAGCTCTGAGTGGACATGTAACAAAGCTTTAACCAATGTGATGTGAGAAGCGGTGTTGCCACTTCCTCCTCACAGCTGTAAAAATAAAAACATTTATTGCTTTCTGACCTTTCTTCCTTGAGGCTGACTGAAAGATGACAGGCTGTATCAGCCACCTGCAGCCTCAGATGGACATTGTTAAGAGTGGCAGACACCTTAGAATCCTTGAGTGCATACCTCTGCCTGTGCCATGAGAGAGGAATACAATGTAAGTCACTCTGTTTTGTTACCAGGACATAAACCTGACATCCCATGTATTGATTTTTCCAAGATTTTATTATGACCTACTTCCCAAATCAGTATGCAAAAGGAGTCCTAATAATAATATGAAAGGGTTTTCCTCCCCAGAAGACAGAAGAGGAAAAAATGGGAATGGTGTCATGTGCAACATTGTGACACTTTTGTCCCTTACTGGTTGTGTGATTATGTATTCAGTAGAGCTTCCAAAAGACAGGCTCACTTGATGAAGTCATGGCCATCTTGCTTTGTGTAAGTGAGCACTCTGTGGTGTTCACTCAGTGATGGGGTCATGGACTACACACTTCTCAGTCTGTGTTCCCATGGCTAGGCAGGATCTGGCTTTATTTTGTTTTTATACATATATACATAATTAATGTTATATTAACCTCTAATTATGTACTTTTCTCACTATACAGACTTTTAGAAATGAAAACTTCGAGCATTTTCACCCTGACCAACCATCACTGAAGAAGAGTGGCAGCTGTTGATTAAAAGTTGTCCAGCAGGACTACAGCCTAGTCCACTGATGCTAAACCTCTTAGAGCTGTGAGGAGCAATGAATGCTTAATATTTTTCTTATCCTTTTAAATTTTCTTATAACTGTTTGTTTTGTTTTAGCAATGCTCAGTGTTTATAACTGGAAATCTGTAGAACTAATCTGAAAACAATATTATGCCATATAATCATTGTGGAAATCCTATTATTTTGCTTTGTGAAATTCCGCATCATTTCAAATGTGTGTTTTTTACTATTTTTAGTCACTTTCAAAAATAAAATGGATATAATAAATGAGAAATGAAGAAGGAGGAGGAGGAAGAGAAAAAAATCTAGAGCTTTCAATGATAACAGCCAAAGGGCCCCGGCACATGTGCCATAAGTTCACTACCAGAGTTAGACCATTAGAAAGTGAATACCACGTGCCTGAGAGGCCAGGGAGAGCCACCTACAGCACAGAGGAAACAGGGTAAGGATTCTGTGTCTTCTTGCAGAAAACTCAGCCTGCTGTTTCCTGCAGTAAAGCATGGAAATTAAAACTCTTTTTCTTTCTCTAATGAACTTAAACTTATTAAAATCTCCTCTCCACTTCCCTGAAGTGTAAGTGTTTTATGTTATAAGTTCTATTTTACTATTTTTCTCTGGTCTTATGTGTTTTAATGGGAACTGGGGAATTTTTTTGTTAGATGTCTGTCTTCCTAGTATAATAAATTATTCATAAGGAGAACTTTCTCAGCTGTCTGATTGTACTAACATGTCCAAATCTGAGAACAGAATAGGACACAGAATAACTGCAGACTAAATATTAGCTTGCAGAAAATATCACAGATTCAGTCAATAATTTAGAACTCACTAGCTAAATGCCATTTGAAACTCGAGGTATCCCATTATTATGATTTTACTTGAACAGTCATCATACATCATACACTCATTTTAAAAAGTAGATTTTTCAGAAAGTAGGAAATAGAAATATTATAATTTTAAAAATAAAGAGAGCCTTACATGAAACATCGAAATAATTTTCTGCATTAACCAAGTTTAGCCTATAATTTTTTTCCTTTACTGATTTTCTACTAAATATTTTTAGTCAGTGTTAAATAAAATAGTCGCAACCTGGTAAAACAACACATATTGTATTGTAAAATTTCAAGTTTGGAAGTTTTTATTTTGGAAGTTTTATTTCTTTTCTTCAGCAATAGCAAAAATTCTTTAGGATAACTGCACTGTGCCTCATACTGAACAAAAAAAGCATAACCCAACAGCAAGTACTCCTAACCCAAAGTTGGTCTGTACATGCTCTAGAAGTTATTTCAACAGCCAAACTGAAGAGTTAATAAATAGTCCTTCCAGGAATGCTCCCTCGGTTAATAGATGTTGCCTTCTCAGAAGGATAAAGGGAAGTAAGTTTGAAGTTAATGGATCTTCAAAGAAATATCTCCCATTCCATTGTTTCTCTACAACATCAGAGGGACAAGGACAACAGCCTACAGCTCAGGATGTCGGGGAGCATTTGTTACCAGAGAAAGATAATGATTCTAAATCTTCTTTATTGGTAACCTCAGTCTTCATCTCTGTCCAGAGTAAGGCACCTAGTCATTGACATTGTAGTAATGCATCTTGTTAATCCAAGCTAAATTTTAAAACAAGTCATCCCACTTACATTATTTACAGTTTTTTCTCAGACCTCTTCAGCATTTCTTCAACAATTCTCTTTATGCAAATATAAAATATTTACTTAAAAGATACACTAATATACATTTACAATCAAAACCAAAAGTAGTTAGGTATAGATGGCATTGAAGAATTCAAGGTTTGAAATTTATGGCTGCCTAGGTTTACAGTCTAGAATGTCTCATTTAATTTAGTGGTATCCAATAACTTGTAGTTGTATGTGGGACACAGTGACCTTTCATATTGATGTAAGTAGCAACATGTTCTCTTTAGATACACTACTGTCTGCATAACCTTTTGTTTCTTCCTATGGATAGCTCTCAGTGGTGTCTGTAGATTTTCACTCAGCACTGACCTTAGAGCAAATTACTGCTAGTTGAATGTGGAGTACCCTAGTACCCTCTCTCTTTGTCCTATTCTTGTTATCCCTGTACCTCTCGGCCCTTGGTACAAATGCTTTGCTAAGCAAAACCTTCTCTCAGGACATAATCAAAAGCACAATCAAAGGAAAGACTATTTGACTGCTGTTTCAAATATAAAATATTTCTAGTAACTCTCAACTTAAATGCGTTAAATAAAAATATGATGTTTATGCCAAGGTCTCTATATTAGAATTTTGCTTTTCAGCAATTTTCATTCTTATCCTTTCAGGTTTATTCCCCCATTGTCCCTCTGCCTTTTTCCTCCTTTACTTGTGAAGGCATGTTTGTTTCTGAGTTTGTATGTATGGGGTGAAATTTACCTATGTACAAATGTGTGCCTGTGTGTTCATTTGGAGAACGCATCTAAGGAGGATAGCATCTGTGTGTTTGTGCTAGTTGACTTTTGCAGAGTAGGACATTGATGGATTTTACATGTGCATATGTGCACACATGCATGCATGGCTGTATTTTTGCATGTGTTTTAATTCTACCATGAATGAAAAGGGAAGGCTTCCTATGCATGTGCAGCAATTCATGCAATGCAGGATCCTCACTTATTATGCATTATAAAAGTACTTCTAGTTTTTTTACATCCTAGAAAATAGCAAAATAAAACATCTCAGCAAGATTTTACATTATGAAAAATGTTGAAAGACAATGAACAAATGCTTCTTATTTTAAAGTTTATTACATCCAGATCTTCCTTCAATTTCTTCTGCCTTTTACACTTTATGTTTTTCTTACTTTGTCAAGTAAAGGTGGAATATATTAAAGAAGGCTTTAAAAAAACTAATCTTTACGTTATAATTTAAACTTACAACTTTGTGGCAACAACTTTTTGGTAGTCCTTGCTTGTTGCATAGATAGCAGGGTAGAAAAATTGTTCCCACACCTCTAAAGTGACATTTGAATTACCCAGTTGTTCTGTGGAGTAGGGCAGCAAGCCACAGGACACTTTCTTGCCATCCGAACATGCTTTGCGAAGGAATCTCCTAGCGAACATGTCACCAAGTGATCTCTGTTTGGTGTGTGTGTGTTATCAGTACAAGCAGCAGCAGAAATGCTGATGCAACTGTCAGAGAGGAGAGGAATGTCACTGAAACTATAAGAAGTTAAGTGAGGCTCTGGCACCTGTGTCAGCTCAGCACTCAGCCTGGGAAATAAGACATTCAATCTGTAGACCTGTTTATGATTTTTCTTATTAAATGTCAAAAACAACTCAATTCATTCCAAAGCATAGAACAATATTGAAAAGTTGGTATTAAAATTTTAACCAGTAACAGCTGAGGCAGAAATTGTAAGTAGATGACAGAGCAGAATGCACACAGCAGATAGAGTGTGGGGACAAAACTCACCTAGATTGAGATTTATGGTCTTGCAGTTATACGAGGGATTGAATTATTAACATGTATTAGGTTTCTTAAGGAGGAAGGTCCATATAGACACTTACTTCATGTAGCTGTTGTGAAGAATGCATGAAATATTGTTTCTACAGATCAACTTCATTTGTTCTGCGGGGTTTTGATAAATGACAGCTAGCTACTGGATCATCATCACTAATATAATAATCAAATTCTTTACTTAATCATCTTCTTTGTGCTTGTTCTTAGCCTTTATCACTGGCACCATCACTAGCATTTTCGTTTGTTTTTGCTTGTTTTGTGTGATTCAAATTCTTTGTGTTTGTACTCAGGTTTTAGACTAATATTAAGCATAAGATTTTTTTTAGAACAGACAAATTTTAGTGAGAATTTCCTGTTCAGCGAGTAACTTTCAGGTATTTTAGAATAACTTTGCATTATCACAAGAATTTTTCTTCAGATAGTTACTTGTTTTGGTTAGGATTTTCTAAAGAAACAGAATGAGTAGAAAAGAGTTATATGTATTATGTGTGTATAACCTGCGCACAATTACTGCAGGGAAATTATTAAGTAGGATTACAGGATCATAGGTGGGAGAGTCCACGGCTACTTCTGCAAAATAGAGGACCTGAGGGTACAGTAGCTGCTCAGTCCAAGAAACCAGAAGATGTACAGCAAGAGGCTAGATGATGAAGCTTCGTGGAGAAGAGGAAGCCTGACATCCATGGGCAACAGCAGCAAAAGACAGCTACTCATGTAGGACAGAGCTTTTCAAATACAAGCTGACTTCCTGCATCCCAGATCCCAATTCATCCCATCCATCGTCCAAGCCTTTTAGATAGCGCCAACTATAGCCAGAGTGGATTTCTCACCATCTCCTCCATGTGCAGGCCTACATGCCAATCCTTTCAGCAAACACAATCCAAACACATTCAGAAGTGGGTTTTACTAATCCAGCGTATGGTTCTTAGTCTAATCAGGCATGCAATTACATCTCTTGTACTTTGGACACATTCTTTCTTGCCTTCATTGTTGAGGAATAACTCAATTTTTCCTTGGTACTCTGGCTCAATCATTCCCCTCAACAATGCAAATCACTTTTTTGGCTTGTTGATTCCCTGTCATGAGGAAGCTAAAAAGGGTGAAGTTTTAAACTCCAGTTTAATGGAAACCTTGGTGTGTCCTCTGGTGGAAGTTTTTATTCTCACTCTGAAACTAAGATCCCCTAGGTCAGCAGAGGATAAAATCACAAGAACAGGAAGGATTTCTTTTTAAAAATTTTGGAGGTCACTAGGAACATTGGTGAATTGTATCGTTCCCATTTCCACCACATAATTCCTGGATCCATGAGTGCTGACTGAGGAAAGAACAGTGGCACGTATTGGTCACTGATTCAGAGCCTCATGTGAACTCCTTGTCCCAACCCTACAGATATTCCTTCTTGATGCTGCACATTCAAAAGCACATTTTACCTTTCCATCCAGCTGATTCTGGATGGCAAGGAAGAAATCAAACATGTGAATTTCATTATCATGATCCAATTGGCACACTTCTTTGGCTGTGAGGTGAATTCCTTAAATACAAGAGATGGCATATATAATACAATGATGGGCAATACGGCACACAGTGCAGACAGTGTAGAAGCATTACATGCACCGAAGTCACATCTATTTACAGAGTAAGTGTGTGTTGCAGTAAAGACAAAGCACTGTCCCTTCCATGATGGAAATGGTTCAGTATAACCAATGTGCCACCAAGATGCAGGCTGATCATCCTGAGGAATGGTGCTCACCCAGAGGCTCAGTGTCAGTCTTTGCTAAGAGCACACTGAACCTTCTCCAGTGGTTGTGGACTAATCAGAATTGGTGAGTATATGTCCATGCAATGGAGCCCATGCATGTTTCTTGCCTTGGGCCAGGAATGCAGCTCAATGACACAGCACCTTCCTGGTAAGTACAAGATTCTAAGTTTGATTCCCAGTGAGTGAAAGAGAAAGAGAGAGAGAAGGAAGGAAGGAAGGAAGGAAGGAAGGAAGGAAGGAAGGAAGGAAGGAAGGAAGGAAGGAAAGAGAGAGAGAGAGAGAGAGAGAGAGAGAGAGAAAGAAAAAAGAAAGAAAGAAAGAAAGAAAGAAAGAAAGAAAGAAAGAAAGAAAGAAAGAAAGAAAGAAAGAAAGAAAGAAAGAAAATAGCCCCATAGCTTTCAGCCCTGCCACTGTGGCCACTTTATTCATGAACCCACTGGACAACAACAGGACTGACTATTGAAATAGAGTGGCAGCTGTCCACAGACTAGATCAATCTATCCTTTTAATTGTTAAAGTCCTCTTCTCCTAGGCAGTGTTTTGGTAAACATTTATGTAGGAGATTCGTGACTTCAAATCCTTCACCTGTATGGAGAAATCTATTCACATAGCTCTTCTGCGAATGTTTTGTCACCCATTTTCCAATCATGTTCCTTTCAAGTCCCTGATCACCGAGCCAGACCAATGACTGCAGCCAGAAAAGCAGGACTTAGTCATACCTCTGGCCATGTTTTTTCCAAGCACAATGAGGACCAGGTATACACAGCTCAAATTTCTATCCACTGTGAAGATTTCCCATCATCAATATCCTACAGAGATTTCTCAGAAAGACACAGTAGTGCTGCAGCTGTCCGTACATGGGGGACACCTAGAGAGACTGCACGACAGGCCTGTAAAACGGGCCTTCATCTTCTGTCAACTGGTCGTACCTCTGTCTCCATCACAATCACTAACATTTTGTTCTCTTTTGTTTGTTACTTAATTCTGTAGCTTACTTGTGTTTTTATATTCAAGTTTTAATAAAGCATAGTTATAACATAATAGGCAAATTGTAGTGATGTTTCCTAGTTGACAGGAAGCTTTCTCGGTATCTCAGGTTATTTTTTAAAATTGCCACAAGAACGTTATATGGTAGCTACTATTGTGATCTTCATTTTGCTGAAGTGATATTATCTGGGTCGCCTATGGACATGAACTAAGAAATTTAAAGTCTAGATTCCAAATACAGGTATCTGGCTTATGAGCAGTTTGGAAATCAGATAGAAGAGAAATGAGTACTATAGAGAGATCTAAATAAGGCGGCAGGGTGTCACCTAGTGGTACACTCTGGGAATAGCAGTGAATTAATAAGACGAGAGACAAAGCACATTGAGAACCCAAAGAAGGAAGGAGTGACAGAGAGAGAGTGGTGTTTGGTGTCACAGAGAAACAGCCAGCAACGGAGGGTGTTCAAATCTGGGGTATATTGAGTTCACTTCATTTTTTTATTTGAATTTATACCTGAGGCACTGATTAATGTGATTTAGAACCTAAGCAGTTTAAATGCTAAACATTTTTAGCATTAACAAAAAAGCTTTCAGTATCCCAGGTGTTTGCCTTAGATGAATTATTGCACCACCGAACCATGTTTATCTCTGCATTTTATGGATGGACAGAACACTCTGAGTAACAGATTTCATTTTGTGATAAAAGATTTATTCATATCATTTGGCATTAAACTCGGTGCAATTTAATATATATTGATTAATAATTAACAAATAGAAGTGGGAGCGATCAGCGAGAATGAGACCTCATTTGATAGTGGCATATTGTGATTAAATACAGGAATCTGAAGTTTCTACTGCAATAGAGAAGTGTCTTCTAATTTCATTTATTTGCCTACTCACCAGCTAGACAGCTATTTTTCTCCAGGCACAATATGAAAGTTATTCTGAACATGCCTGCTGTCTCCTTATAGGACAAAACTCTCAATACTCACAATTTAAAAAAAAGAGACAGTTTAGTCTGGATCAGTGTGTGGTCGACACACTAAGAAGCCAGAAGCATTGCAGTGGAAGGGAGTGGCGGAGCACAGCTCTTCAGCTCATGGCGGCTGGGAAACAGAGCAAGGGGAAAGGACTAAAGGCAAAGGGAGCACACGTAGACTCAGGGCCGTGCTCCATGACTCACACTGACATGCACCAAAGGGCACCGCTTCAGTCCTCCTGGCAACGTTCAAAGACAATCAAGGTCAAAGATGCTCCACCTGAGCCCCCACATGGTTTTTCAGTCAAACTCCTGCAGTCTTGTGAAACTCTTCCAAGTGTTGGTGCTGATAACATTCAGCAACATTAAGAATATGACCAAAAGAGAAAATTGATAAAATAGTAAAATAAAGTACAAAAGCTTTTCCTGTAAGGATCCCGTGGTCTCAGTGTGATCCACTCCACTGGAGAGAAATGATGGCAGGAATGAGGAAAACATGGACAAGAAGACCAGACTGGGTTAGGTTAGGTGGTGATTTATCTGCCATCTATTTGGGGAGACGATCCCCCCATCCCCTGAGCAACAATATGGACATTTATTTATGCCTCTGCAAAGTTAATAACACATAACACAAGGTTGCCTAATGACTAAGAGCGGACAATAACTAGTCAGGATGCTTATCTCAGGACTGAGGTAGCTTGCTTGCTTTAGGCACTGAGGCTTAGTCCTAATTTCTCACATTTGTGCAATTTTCCAGTTTCCATGACTGCCCAAAATAATATATGTCTCAGTTAATTTTCTCGTTGATGAGATAAAATAACTGACACCTCAAGTTAAAGGGGAAAAGATTTCATTAGATCACAGTTTGCAGAGGTTTCAGTCCATAATCCACTGGCTCCAGGAAAAGATGAATTAGCAGAGGGGGACAGTTCTGGTAAGCAGAAGGTAACAAAGCAATGAGAAAAAAGAAAGGGGGTAGGAACAAGTCTCTAGGGCAAGTGTAGCACTAATACCTTTAATCCTAGCATTAGACCATAAATAAATCCCACACTCTGGATTGAGACACTTCCAAGAAAACCAATCCCAGGATTGCATGAGGCTTTAGAGGAACATCTAGACACAAACAACAACATTACACCATCAGCCCTCAAAGATATACATACATTTATGTGTGCAAAAGGCATTTAGTCCATCTCTAAGAGTTAACAAACTCCTAAGTTTCAGTACTGCTGAAACGTCCAAGTCCAAAGTCTCCTCTGAAATGTGGAGGCTAACTCTTGGCTGTAAGCCCCTGCACAATGAGAGGAAAGTTAGACACTTCCGACATTTAATGGAGCAAGATAAAGATTTTCATTTCAAATGCTGGAAACTTGGATGTAGAAAGGAATGGGACCAAGGCAAGTCCAAAACCAAGCACAGAAAACATTACATTCTGTAGTTCCATGTGCCCCATCCAAGACTATCTGTGGTAATATGTGAATTCCAAAGGGCTTGGGTGGCTCCATCCAATAGCCCTTGCTATGGCTGTAGATCTCATGACTTCTGTCTTGGGGCCACTTTGCTTTCTCCCTGCAATTTGTCCTTAGATGACCCATGTTCCTGGGCTCTTTGATCTTCTGGGGTCTTGAGTGTACCTTTGGTTTCATACACAATTTTATATAATGCTCTCTTCAAAGCACCCTGCCTGGTCTCCCCAGCTTTCTGGGTAGAAGCCTTCCTGAACTCACAACTCTTTTATGTGCATTCACCTAAAATCAGTGCCACTTGAATGATACCAAGGTCTACTGCCACCTGGACCAGGCTTCCTATCTGTTGGCTATAGAGAAGAAGGGCCTAGCTTGCTGGGGGCTCTGAATCTAATTCTGAGGAACAAATTTGTTATACTGCCACCATTCTGGAACATGGTGCTCCATGGCTTTCTTCTCAAAGCAGTCTTTTATTTTTGAAAATTTGAGGCTGAAAAGTATAGAAATGTGATATATATATCTTTACTAGAGCTTCTTTTCTGGTCGAACTCACAATACTTTAAATCATTTTTCTGGGCTCTTTGCTCTTTATCTCAACATAAATCTGAGTAAAGACCCACAATAGTCACCAAGCCACCAGTTTAACATTAGACTGCCTTAAATTAGTTTTGCCAGATTAATTAGTGTACCATCCTGAATCCACAGTCTCAGACAAAGTCTCTGGGCATGAAAACAATTCAAACATTCTGCCAAGCCATGGAACACTGATTTTTATCAGCTTTTGGCTTCCAGCAGGAGTTTTCATTCTACTTTTTAATCCAGCACCTCTGAATCATTCCAAACTCTTCCCCTGTCCATTCCCAAAGGCCCCTGAATCACGTGGTCAAGTATAGTTACTGCAACAACTCCTATTACCAAATTCTGTCAGTCATTTTTCTCATTGCTGAGACAAAATATCCACCACCCAAAGTTACAGGGGAAGGGTATAGTTAGCACGCAGTTTGTAGAAGTTTCATTCCACAATCCGCTACTCCAATGTAGGGGGCCTTGGCAGAGAACAGTCATGGTGTGCATAAAATAACAGAGCAACAAATGAGGAGAGAAGAGCAGAGAGCAATCCTTGCTCTTCCCTTTTATTGCATGCAGGCTACCCACCATAGCACGGGTGTAACACTCATACCCTTAATCCCAGCATTAGACTTTGAGTCAGTCACAGACCCTAGATTCAGCTATCTCTGCAAAGCCTATCATATCCATAGCCACACCATTCTTTCAGGGGACATCCATAACACTATAGCACTATAACACTATGCTAAAAAATAAGTAGGCAGTTAAGAAAATTTATCACTATTAAAACACTGAAAATGGAGATTTATTTTAGTTATGTAGACTTTGCTACAAATTAACATCCATTTTGGTACAGTTGGAACAGTAATAACCTGTCATAGGAACCCCTGGAGAGAATAACCATCCACAAACCTAAACTGTGCTACAATGGGCAGATTATGTCACCAGTACCACATTATGTCATGTACCATGGACCTCACTCATCTAAGTATGATTCCCTCAAGTACAGCCGTATTCACAAGAGTGGTCACAGGCTGGACATGACATTCCGAAATCCAAGGGTAGCCAGTGCCAATTAATTGCTCTGTTGTTTAATCGACAAATGCCCATAATCAAATACAACCTGAATCTGTTTACATAGTCTCCAAGTAATGACTGGATCTGTTTACATGGTCCCCAAGTCATGCCAAAAGGAAATGAGGTTTCCATGCCCATGATTTCCATGCCCAAAGGAAATATGCAATACCTTTTAAAGAGTACTTCCTATGTCAGTCCTTCAGCCTACATCTGTGTTCTTAAAATACAATATTTTGAATACTTACCATGTGTCTGACACATAAAGTGTTTTCTCCCAGGTGTTCGCATTTTGCCATGAAAAAGCAGTGTGTAATGTAATTATCATAGATAAAAGAACTAGAGTGCAGAAAAGGTAAGTAGATTGGCTAAAGCTGCTTATCTGGTAAGTGGAAAGTCAACTTTCAAAAGTCCTGCAGACGCTGCCTAAACACTACATACTAGACAGGCAACCTAAAAATGCAGCACATGAAGGGTAAGGCATAATTTTGAGATGATAAAGGAAAAGCAAAAAAGACCAAGGCTGATCTAACATATCACATGATAACTGCTAAAAATCTGAGTACAAGAATAGAATTAAGAAATGCTACAAAAATGTGTATCAACATATCCTGAAATTCCCTGTAATGAAACCTACAGCTTCAAGACAGACTGTAGGAAGGACTGGAATAAACCCAAGAAGAAATCCCCTAAGTCTATTTTAATGATCTATACTTCAAAGAAAAACAGAAATAATAACAGGTGAGGCAATGCTGGTAAAGTGCAACCCTGGAACTACCTACCTAAATAAACAGGAAATAAAGTTAGTAACTATAATGTTTCTCTGAGAATAATTTTAAATATATATGTATAGATATATTTATTTTTATTTTTATTTTTTGGTGGAAGTGGGGATTGAACTCAGGCCCCTGTGCTTGCCAGGGAAGTGCTTATTCTACTGAGCCATCTCTCTGGCCCCAAGATATTTTTCTTTTACTAAAGTATTCAACATGATATTGTTTATAAAGACTGCATTAAATGAAGAGGAGAAAGTTCATAATCAACATTGCTACATAAAGGGTAGGATGTCCTGTCTGACAATTTGAATTCCAAGTAAGAAATATTTTTAAAAGATATATAAAAATTGTTCACCTAAAACTCAAATTTATTAACATATCTTATAGCTGTTTATTAAATCTGATAAATGTGTTAGATAAGTTAAAAGAATTATAGATACTGGTAAATAGATAAGATAAAGAATCCTATGCTTTCAAAGTAAAATAAAAACTTTTAAACATAGATGGAGTTTAGCTAGGTCAAAAAAGAAAGTATTCTTGCTCTTCATTTCTGTAATGGACAGGTTTTACTACTGAGTCTTTTCATCTTTTTTAGTCCAATTCTATAGGATCTCACTGCATAGATTGGACTCATAGTGATCCCCTTGCTTTCAGCCTCCCAAGTGCTAGGATTACAGGCTTGCACAACCAAGCCCAGTCTCATACACTGACTCAGCGTGCCCCAGGGGCAAGGCTGGCCACATGCCAGGGACTGAACCCCTGACCTTGTGTCTGCCTAAGTGGGTTCTTTAGTTCGCTGAGCTATCTGGCCAGC
The DNA here is from genome assembly GCA_004027165.1 of Ctenomys sociabilis. Lineage (NCBI taxonomy): Eukaryota > Metazoa > Chordata > Mammalia > Rodentia > Ctenomyidae > Ctenomys > Ctenomys sociabilis. Next base: position 99,244 of record PVKA01000816.1, on the reverse strand, counting down.
CCACTACTGAGTCTTAAACAAGGCACTTTTTAAAGGCTATGTATAGTAACAGAGTAGCTGAGACCTCTCCAAAGGGCTGCTGAAAAAGATGTGTAATGATTTTTTAGTATAGTCAGTTAAACATATATGTACATATTATTAATAGAAATATATAATTTGTATATTGGTTAAAATATATAGAAATATATAGTGTGTACATCATATAGATAGAGAAAGAGAGGGAAAGAAGAAAAAGAGAGAAGAAAAATGAGACAGAATATGTGTCATGCTAAATTAATTACAAACATAGTCATTTTTATTTCTGGTAAATTTATACTTATAGGCATAAAAGTAGCAAATGATTCTCTGACTCCAATCATTGAAAGGAAAAGAAACTCCTACAGTAGTTTTAGGCCAAGCTTTCTATATAGAAGAAGAAAATTATAAAAACCTAGCAAGCCAAAAAGTAACAGCAACAGCAACTGCCTTCCAGCCGATCGCTGGGAAATGCGCACGCTAATTTATAGTCTCTCTGCACACCCGCCTGCATCATTATAATCCACTCTCCCTGATGCAGCAGCCAAAATGGAAACCTCTGCTTAAAATCCTTCCAAGCAATTCCATCACTCTCTGCATAAAGACCTACCCTTAACAGGGCCTATAATTAGAGTGACTCAGTTTCAGATGTCACCTGTTGTTCTGGTGCAATCATTTGCAGTACCTCTTTTTCACTTTCAAAAATGATCTATTTTAGATACTAGGTTCCACTGTTACCTCTCCTCATTCTGGCTTCTTCTATTATCCCCCTCTCTATACTGAATTTTGGCGCCTCATATATGCCACCGTCCCTCCTAAACCTGAGTCTCTGCAGGCTTTTCCCTAACTGCTCCTCTCTGTGGTACCCACCCCCTTCCAGATTTCTGCCTCCTTAAAACTTATGCACCCGATGCATGTTAATCCAAACTTTACTTTTTCACTCCAGGTAATGTGCATGTTTTCTACCAGGATAGGTGTAAACTTCTTAATATTTATTCTTTCAGCACCATGAATCCCTCAACTTATCACCAAGACTGCAAGACATTTACTGACAAGGTTGTTTGATTGATGATCACGTCTCCCATTTCACTGTACCATCCAGATTCTATTTATTGCTTCCTGTGCTTTGGAAGTTGCTGTCTCCAGTCCTCATAAATGGTACACAACTGGTTCTTAAAAATCACTTGTTGAGCTAATAACTAAAAGAGCTACATAGACCTTTTGATGAAAGAGCACAAACAACCATAACTATTAATATGCTATGTTTGTTGTTTCATACAAAGTTTCGTGAGTTTGTTTTTATTCTTTTATGAGTTTCCCAACCAATGGTTCTTTTTTCCATGCACTGATTCACAATTGGTTGTTAGAAAATTTCTGTCCTATTGTTATACCTTTGTCTAGCAACTAAGATGTATGTATATGTCAAGCAGCAATCTCATGCTGCTGTTCTTTTTGTATCTTAGTACAGGGTCTACAGATCTCACTACGTAGATTGGACTTGTAGTGATCCACCTGTGTTCAGCCTCCCAAGAGCTGAGATTACAGGCGCGTGCCACCGTGCCCAGCTCAATGGCCATCTCAGTGTGCTCTGGGGGTGGGGCTGGCACTGTACACCAGGGATTGAATCCTGGCCACTGTGTCTGCCTAAGCAGGCGCTTTAATTCACTGAGCTATTTGGCCGGCCCTCATGCTGCTTTTTAAAGATGATTGGTCTCGACCCTTCCCCCTCAGTTATGTTAGCATGTTAGAGAAGATAGTCATTATATATTTTACTACCTTCATTAAAACACTATTATGTCTTGATTTACAGGTAATCATTTCCAGCCTTTTCTTGATGTAGTTCCAAATGCTTTTGCCAAAGAGTTTTATAGGTAATGATGTCTGTGGCTTTTTGCTTTCTCTGTCATTATGTTCTACTTTTATAATAGGTGGGGTTCTTGAAAATTCAAAACATGCTGTAGTCACCATTTTCTTAATATCTTATATTAAAATGTGCTATGCCAAATTTTGTGTGTCCACCTCTCCACAAGTCCTATTTTTACATATCCTAATTTATGCAGATGTTTAGAAATTAGTCAGTGAAATTTAAATATGGTAAATATTATTGCAATTATAATAATAATAGCAAACAGGTGTTAGTTACTTACTTACCATGTGACAGATAACATGGTAACTATTTTTCATGTATTAAGTCAAATCTCTATCAAGAGAATCATAAAAATGCAAAACATAACAGAGCATTTTAAAGCAATTAGCTTGGAACAAAGAGAAATCATTATGAAAACACAGATACAGTGCCTTGGGGGAAGCATGCCAAGACCTTGGATCAAGGATAGAAACAAAGAAAGTGAATGATTTTAAGTACATTCTGCACTTCAATTTCATGCTCAGTTTCAGGATAGTTAATGCTTTGCCTCTAGCATTAATATCTTTAATAGACACACTGGACACTGCTGTTGGATGATTACAATAAATAGATACTCTATTGCTGCAGCTGTCTTTAGAACATCATTCCCATAGCTAAAATTCTCCTTAGCAGATTATAAACATCACACACAAAGTGTATCCTGACTTTCCTCTAATGTATGCTAGAGGTCTGGTCAAAATTCTTCTCTACTAAGGCATAATGATCTCCTTCAAGAACTTAAAAGGCTTAGCAAAAATGTATGAGTCATACACCTTAATAAGAGGAAGATATAGTCTGTGAGCTCCTAAGGAAAGGATCTTGAGATGAACAGAATAAATGTGATTCACAATTGAGCTAGACATAAACACACTGATGAAACAATGAACCTACTTATTTGTAACAAAAATTTTAAGGGAACTTGTAAGTTATTGATATGACTTAAATAACTGGTCCAATGATGTAAGCCTCTTTGTTTTACTCAGTTATCACTAAAAAATTCAACTTTCACCCATTCAGTCAGGGCTTTCTTTTGATGAGAGCCACAGGAACTCTTCACTCTGAAGTTCTAGTCAAGTAAGTTTTACTAAGAAATACAGCTGCTTTTATTAGTTCGGTGATGTTAGAGAGATGTAAAACGTGAGATCAGCATTAGGTATTGATCTCCCAGTTAATTAACTTCTATCCTGAAGTATCTTCCTAATTAATGGTTTGCATGCTAATAATGAAAAATGCTCTTTGCGATAGATGTGTGTTCTACATCATACTCAGAGGCAAAAATCTAGTAAATGTTAAGTTCTTTCTTCCTGGCTTCAAGAGTCACCCTTAGTCTCACCACTAATTTAATCCCTACAAAAGAACAATTTTTGTTTTCATTTAAGTCTGTATGTGTTCAGTGTGTTATTATCACAATGTTTTGGGTTTTAGTGGTCACTCTCTCATTCTCTCTCTGTAATCAGAACCTAGATCTCTACCTTGTTTCTCTGAAATTTAATTAATGAAAACACTTTACAGTTCACTCTATTATCTAAAAAGGTTAAACTACAAATATTTCTAACATGTTACTCATAGCTATAATGTAAAAACTAACCTGTAAATATAAACATGTTGTGTACATATTTATATATGTAATGTATATTATGTATATGAATATATATTCTCTGGGAGGAAATTTGGAAAGATACTTCTTAAAAGATATTGGTTCACATGGGTACAAAGATTAAATATACTGTTCTCTTCCACCTCAACGCCGGAATCTAATGAAAGCTGGTGGTGAAGGTCAAACCTAAGTACTAGACAGATAATGGTGTAGGATTTCATCTAATCTGAAGTCTGAACACCAACCTTACAAGAAAAGACTAATCACCAAGCACAAACACTCAGAACAAATTCAATCTTCATCTACCTTTTTATGTAGTTATACCCTGGACAGCTTCTATGTCACCTACTGACACTGAAAGAGGGACATCTGCCTGAGTCATTCAGCAATTCAAACCTTAGTCTTTTTCATAAACATTCAAATAGACACATTCAGAAGAAACACTTAACCACATATCTGGGCATCCTGAGATCCAGATAACCTTTAAAATAAAACATGGTATACTGCATGTGAAAATGTCCAAAGCAACTTTTAAGAAACATGTACTAAAATATATAAATAGAATATCATTCTTTTTTTTAACTAGTGACCCATGATGAACTATAAAGATTACTGACTTACTTGTAATAGCCAAACTAGAGGCATTCTAAAAAAAAAAAAAAAAAAAGTTCTCTCTTTGTTACTCAAATTGTTTGAGTTCAACAAGCTATGAAACCCTTAAATCAGTATCAAAATATCAAATCGTGGCACCTGGCTTTCGCTAACAATAAAGTTAGTGATTGCTGTGAATAATAGGTGTGTTTTCAGATAGAGTTAGAAGTGACACAGAAAATAAACACTAAATTGTCACCATCTGCTTGATTCTAAATATAATCTTAAGAAATCAGAAAACTTCAAATTTCAAAATTAACTTACTTTACATCTAGAATAACTTTATACAGATTTAATATTCAGCAGACAAAAGTAGGAATATTTTCTAGCCACATGCGATTATTAAGGATTTGGTCCTGCAGATATTATCTATTCTGGACATTAGAATATTGACAGTGGTGTAGGCTATTTCATAGCTGGGTATCAATTTATGATTATACCTAAAGGGAACATAAATAAAACTAGCATACTATCATTTCATAATAATTTGGAAGGCCGTGGCCACCAAATAAAGTGCCGTTTTGTAAGTAACTGTAGTTTATACCATGGGAAATGTTTCTTCCCTCATTTTTCACAGTTGACTAGGTTTCTTATAAATGTCTCTTCATGGTCTACATACATGGTAGTTTAGAAGTTCCTTTGTAAGGAGTACATAAATAATTGGTAAGTAATATAAACTTTAATTTTTTCTATTTTAAAAGATAAGTACTTACACTGAGACCTTATCAACTCTATTGATAACTAGCTACTTTCCCCAGTGCTGGGATAAGTATTTGTGATGGTTAAATCCACCCAATTGTGTTCCCCCATCTGTCCTTTTTGAAAGGTATGTAAGTCTGGTGAGATTCACAGTCAATAACTGCAAATAGTATAAAGTCCAGACACTCAATAGATGGCTAAGGATCTTACATTCATTTTTTTATTTTTAAAGTATTGCAACAAGTTTCAGATAAATATGAATATTCACCCATGCAGATGAGAAAACTCGGGCAATTGTACTCCTTTAGCTGGATCAAGTTTTCACAGATTAAGGACACATTGGTAGCAATATAAATTTTTGGTATCAATAATGCTAGAGGCTAGTGATGCCAAAGGGCATTTAATTTCTAAAGATTTGCTCAAGAAAAACAGAATCATACACACACACACACACACACGTAAGCACACGCACGTGCACATGAATGCACACATATACACACAGAGGAATAGACTCACATACTTGCAGATGGTGAGACATCTCATAATTGTCCTTTTGCAAGTTGGAGATTCACTTGATGGCCTAAGCATCTAGATAGTTGATGATGTGACTGTTAAAGGGCAGAAGAAGACTGATGTCACAGTTCAAGATAGCAGACAGGAAACAAAAGGAGTGAATTCTTCTACTATTTTATTCTATCTAAGCCCTCAGTAGATTGATGAAGACACTTTTTACACTGAGGAAAGATCTTACATTACTGAGTCCACTGATTCAAGGTCTCATTTCATTTGGAAATCATCTCACAGACACTCTCAGAGATAACATTTAATCTTGGTGTGACTTGGCTTTGTCAAGTGCCATTAAACTATTACAATCGAGGCAGAAAACCATTAAATGCCTGAGTGCTGTGGCTAGATTATTTACATTCAAATCCCACATCCACTCCTTTGCTAGCATTGTGACGTCTTCCAAAGACTTGACTTCTCTAAGCCTCAATGTCTCCATCCTTGCAGTACAGTGATCATTCATAATTCAGACTGTTGGAGGAAATGAGAGAGGAAGCATATACAGCTTAGCAAGTACCTAGGATATGACAGAAATTTCAAAGACTTTACTTATTAGTTAGAGATACAAGTGAGAAAACATTATTCTGCCATTTACATTTTGAAAAAAGAATTTATTTTGGGTGAGCTCAAAAGCTTTCTCCTTTCCATAGAAGTGGGTACAATCACTGAAAGTTCTTCTGAGTGCATTAATACATTATTTTTCTTAGCTAATCATAATACTATTGTTGACAACACAAAACCAAGGAGAAGTAAACCTAAAAGTCAGATTGTGACAGAATTTAAAACTTTGCTTCCAAATTTACCTATGTAAGACCTGTTTCTTTTATTGACATTTTTCTCAACAATTGTTTGTTGTGTGTTTGTCAGCACACAAGGCTTCTGCTAAACACCTCTTTATTTAATATTCACTTTGCAGAATAAAACTACAAAATAGTTGCATTATCATCATGGAATAGGTAAGAGTAGTCCAGATAGTTAATTGGTTTTCCCAAAATAACACAGCCCTATCAGATAGAACTGGGTACGATCCAGGCTTTTCATTCTGGACCACTTTTTCTTACCACATCTGTCTTTCCTTGTCTGTCTATCTACACTCATCATATGATAAATGCTTACACTTTGGCATTCACCATTAATTCAAATTATCCGTGAATTTTTGGAGTTAAAAATATATAGGTATGTACATGGTTAATTAGTAAATATACAATCTTTAACTAACACAGCTAAAACTAGTATCAAAATAATAATAGAGAAATTTCACCCTGAGTTTTTGAGCTTTGAGACAGAAATTTTACATTCTTCTTAATAAGGTTTCCAAAATTTAGTCCTCCAAGAAGTTCTTCAATTAATTCTTCCTTCTTGGGCAGTACTATGAATATAAAGGTCTTTTGAAAGTACATTAATTTTATGCTATGCAATGACATATTTTTCATTCTAAATTAAATCACCTCCTCTCTACTTACTGACTTCCTTTTACCCAAGGTTATCCTTTCTGGACACATCGTAAGACAAAAACATTGAAAATTTCTCAAAATCACAAGCATAGCATTGAAGAAGGAAATGTGACTTTGAAGACCCTCTCATTTGAAAATGTTACTTTAAAAAATGTCAGCTGTCATGTCCTGATATCATAGGTGGTCTGGCCAAAATCATGGAAAAGATTTTGTAATCACAGTGCTGGAAAGGCTGAGATAGGAGGATTACTATGCTGTGTAGTGAGACCATGTACCAAATAAAATAATAAATAAATCTTTAAAAAATATCCAGATTTCCTGCAGGAATAGGATCTTATATCTCCCAATATATTCAAATTCCTTCAAAAACTATGTAAGACAAGCCTAAGCCAGTAAGAGGTATTTCCTCTAAGAAGAAATGTATTATTTGAATGGAAAGGGAGATATGCAGATGGATAATTTCACCAGCTATGATAAAATTTCCTTTAGAGAATGCCACAAATATATATATGTATATATATATATGTATATATATATACATATATATATATGCATGAATCAAAAACGGTATTATTAGAAGTAGAAATGATGCACAAAAATGATGTGGCATAAAGCATGAATTCTGTGTCTATTAGCATCTTCAAACTATAAAAATGAATTGTTCAGAGTTTAAACTGAAGATAAAAAGTAGAAAATTGCTTGGGCGAGTGACGAGTCACCGTGGTGGGATGTTTGCCTCAGGAATCATGCTCTTACTGAAGCAGAGAAGGGGCCAGTTCTTCAAACCTGATGACCTGGGTCCAAGGTGATTTACTTCACATTAACTCTACCAAATAGGCTTTTAGAGCTTTGAGCTACAGGATCCTCAGTCTCCTCTAAAAGCTGATTTCCTTTAGGAAAGGAAAAACTAGGATTTTAATATTTGGGATAAACAAATAATTTGTAGCTATTCAGTTACTGGAGTAAATTGACAAGAAACACCACATGTCTTGATTACCAGTAAAAGAGAGAAAATTGTAGGAGCAAGCCATCCTGGAGTGGATCACTCATTTCCGCATTCCGGAAAGTTGTCGAAAATGTTACACTGAAGAACTCTAACTTACTTTGACAAGCTGACATACATCAGGCGCCAATTAATTTACCCGTACTATCCTGGAATCTATATCTTTTAACAACATCGCCTTTCTGGGAAAAGATGTACATTCGTTTATCATCACTTTTAAGTGTGAAAGGTAACCTTTATTCCTGTAATTAGAGATCAAATAGAAAGATCTGAAGTCACTGTGTACACATTCTTCAAAATATTTTAAGCTTCAATCGTTTCCACTCTCTGCTTTCATCTTCTGAGGTGAAAGCCCTCCTTTGTGTTTGTGCATCATTAAGTGGGAGCTGGTCAATCCCATTTCATCTGCAACTCTATAGAGAGGTCCAGTCACTTCCTAAAGTGTAATCTCTTATAGGAGTACTACTAAAATGTATTTTTAAATTCTTTTTGAGGCAAAAGCACTTCAAAACAAAAAGCAGGACATAACCCCTTCAGCAAGACACAACGTATTTCTTGTTTTATTTTAAAATACTGAATAGGCAGATAACAAAAAGTCAGCATTGAGTAAATCACACAAGAGTGCTTGTGGGAATAGTTTTCCCTCCCAAAAAGGAGTATTCTGCCTTCACATCATGCTGACCACCCAAGGACTCCAATTTTGTTGGAAATTTCTCATAGTAGTTTATGAACACCTATGTGAAAATTTATCTTGAAAAATAAGAAATGACATTTTAGCAAATAGGATACTGGCAAAAGTAATATGTACCATAACTTTAACTTCTGTTTAATGTAAAACTGCTATCAAACATAGAAATATTATGATTTCCCAATTAAAATGTGTCATTTAATAGATTTTTCAGGGGATAGTTCTAGAATCAGGAGACCGTGCTGAAAGTTTCACACATTTTTAACACTGTAGGTGTGGTTGCTGGGTGAGCAATTGGTCAGCTTTAGGCAACATAGCACTGACTCATACCACACAAAATAAGTAAAATTTGATTTGAATAATTTAATACAGTACTTTAAACACTAATCTAAGGCATTAAATCAGCCAAGGAAGGACCCTGTCCTCAAATTTGGAAGTTAACATTATTGAGTTTACTAGTTACCAATGTACCTAATAAAGAAAAAAAATCACCTTCATAGGCTGACATACAAAAATTACAGCCCTTAACACTTCCTTTGTCATACCATCATGAGTAGTCTAGATACCACTGTCTTAAATACTCTTTGCTGGGACAAATACCCGACACTCAAAATGAGGGAAGGAAATGTTTATTTAGCTCACATTTACTGAACGTTTCAAGACACTGGAGGAGAGGTTGGGGTGCTACAGTGTCCAGAAGACCCTTTCCACATCTCTAAGAAAGCCCGGGCTAGACAGTTTTACACTTCTCACCTCTCTGGCTCAGCTCCTCAAGCCATTCCTTGCTCCTCCAGCTTCATCTGCCCTGTAATTTACATGAGGCTGTAGGGGCAAGCCTCCGGCAAGAAACAGAAATGAAAGCTATCTAAATTAGAAAATAAATTAAAATTTTTCTTTCTGCAGAGGATTTTGTGGTGTGTGCATATACAGAAAATTTGAAAGACTTCACCAAGAAAACTTTTGGAAATAATAAACACATTTAGCTTATCTTAAGGCTAAAAAGTAACATAAAAGTTGGTGGGGGCCAGGCGTGGCAGTGTACACCTGTAATTCCAGCAGTTGGATGGCAGAGGCAGGATAATTGTGATTCAGGCTTCAAGACAGTCTGGGCTACAAAGTGAACTCCAGGCCAGCCTCAGCTGCATAAAAAGACACTTTCTCAAGAGGACCAAATATCTGTCAGGAGAGATACAAGAGTATCTTGAAAAGAACTTAATAAAAACAAGCCTATATGTTCTCCAACCAAAAGAATACATGCTTGGAAATAAGTAAAAAAAAAAAAAATCTTACAGGGGCTGGGGAGATGGCTCAGTGGAATAAGTGCTTCCCTGGTAAGCACAAGGGCCTGAGTTCAATCCCCTGTTCTGCCAAAAAACAAAAAAAAAACCTTATAATTTTGTGTCAATCTCCATTTACCTTTTTCCATTTTTGCTACTCTTCTGCCCACTTTAATATCTGATACATAATTGGCATGAAATACTTACTTGTTCAAAGAACACATAGTGTCATAGTGTTATATAGGTCATGTTTTATCTTGGTCTTAATCATCCAGTAGAAAAGTATAAAAATGAGGTATAAAAAGTAAAGCCATATTAATATGCTGATCTGTAAAAGGCTCAAGTCAACAACTTCTGACACTGCCAGTCCTGTGGATAACCCACTTCTATTATGGACCACTGGACTATATTGGATTATTTTGCTGAATTCACCCACCTACAATATTTAAATGGCAATGGAATACCCATCTCTGACAAAACTAAAAAAAGGGAGGATACAAATAAAGCACCATTTTGTACCTGTATATACAAAACAGTAAAGATAGATATACAGCTACTTTCTCTTAATTCAATGAGAAGAAAGATTTATACTAATAGGGTTTGGACAACTCATATACTATGAGTAATCACTATGAAGACTACAATATGCAATATATTAATTATTGTAACTGTTCTACTACTCGGTTTTGAAACTGTCTCATTGCTATTTGTTTCTCAATAAAATTAATTTTTAAAAAATAAATAGAATCTACTAAACATAGCAGGTTTAACAATAGAAATAAAACCAACTATTTCATAGCAGACTGAATAAATCCTACCAAATGTTATGGCTCAAAGGAGTACATTCCCATATATTGACTTCTTATACTGTTACAAGTTTCCTTTATAGAAGAAGATATTCAAAAAAACATCAACTAAAACACAAACAAATTTCCCACAAGGAATAATATATCAATTCACTGACTCTACTTTTGAATCCCAGACAAGTTTTATATGCAGAGTTTACCCAAGCAGAACCCAATGCCCAGAAAAAAATAAAGTTATTGAGTACCATTGTGAAAACTAAGCATGAAAATTGAACAGAGGAAGCAATGAAAAGGCCATTAACTTCAAAGTTGTGTCTAAACAGGTCTGTTGAAGAAGCAGCAAGAGTTTGGAAAGCTCGCACCAGGAGTAAGAAATATTATCCTAGAAGGGCAAAGAAAGTCTAGAGAGAAAAAGTTGAAATAATGAAACAGAAAGGATAAAATAATCATTGCCCTAAAGCTGGATGTACCAACTAGAAGAAGCATTCGATTTTCCTTCTGTCCTTTCTTGCGGTGCTTTCATATCTGTCGCCCTGCTTCGGTACGAGTGATCACAGCCATGCGCAGGTGCTCTCATCGTGTCTTCGGTGCCTGCTGTACCTGCTGGGAGCCTCTCATTCATCTCAGCACTGGGGGCTTGCTGTAAAATAGTGTTGCCACTGTCAACCTCAGATTTCTGGGCCTTCTGCCAGCTACTCACTTGTCGCTGTCTTGCTATGGTAGCAAGGAAGATCCATCTGCTTCCCCTGACCTTGTTATTTCTCTTTTCTTCATTTTCTTCTTCCGCCTTACAATGTGCCCTCACTCTTGCATATTCATAAACACACACACACACACACACACACACACTCATTCACACCCACCACCCAATAGAATCAGTATTTCTTCTACAGCTAAAAGTTACACTGTAACTTTTAATCTTCTTTGTCACAACATCCATTTGCTCTAATAATTAATTTCTTAGTGCTTTTTTTTTTTTGCAGAACCAGGAATTAAATTCAGGTCCTTGCACTTTCCAGGGAAGTGCTTATTCTACTGAGCCATCTCCCTGGCCCCAATATCTTAGTTCTCATGCAAAATTTCAAAGCATTCATACGTATCTGCATATTCATGTCTATCACATTTCCCAGAAAACACAATCAAGTCTTACACTAAGTTTACTCCAAAAACACAATGCAACATAACTACAGGAAATACCCTGTTTTTTAATCCTTTACAATCTACATTTTTCATGAGTAGCACTGTATATTATGCATGTACAAAAAGATATGCTTATTCATTTATTCATATACAAAAGTCTTCATCTATTCCCGTACACAAATCTACATTTAACCAAAGGCAGTCATGTCTTCCTCTCCTGGGATATTGGCATACCCCTCCAAACCCCAAATTTTGGCCTGAATTTCTTGCATCTCTGTTCCATAGCACCATGTACCACAGTCTTCCAGTTGAGCTCTGCTTACCTGAGCACGTCTTCTCCAGGTAGCCTGCTCACGATGCATTGGTAATCCAGCAGTCAGTGATTTTATTCCATAAATTCTTCACTAAAGCCAGGCTTGGCTCTGCAAAGTTTCCATTAAATCAAATGCTAATTGAAGACTTACAAGACAGAAGTGACAACACAAATGACATTTTCCAGTCAGATCTTATTTTGGAGGGGCAAAGTACAGTGTCTGTCTATCTATCTGTATCTGACAGTCGAATGTTTCATGGAGACCTTGTAAAATGAAGTGTACGTGAAGCCTCACCTTCCGGTGCTCCTTATACACTCTTCCAAAGGACTTCCTTTGATGCATTCATAGAAAAATTTAAGACGAAAAGTAAAAATTAATTGTTGACAACATCATAGCTCCAGAATCAAACCCAGAAACAATGCTGATGAACTGAAATCCTGCTCCCTCCGGTGATTAGCTAGCAAACTAGAATGGCATCTGAAATTACAGTTTTGTCTCCTTTGTTTCTAATACACAAAATGGAAATCAGAGGTTACACACTGTAGGTGCTAGAATTGTTCCTCGGCATACAGTGCATGAAGAAGAGTGTACACTGAAGAATAAGCAAAGGCACAATGCGTGTCAGCTGTCACACTTAGCGACTATTTCAGAGCCCCAACTCCATCTCAACCAAGGGTGATACTCCACAGTGTGAAATCTGGCAAGTTCACTCAGCACCCAAGCTGGCACTTCTTTCAGAGAGAATTACTAAAGGGCCGGCCAGATAGCTCAGCAGATTAAAGCACCTCGTTAGGCAGGCACAGGGACCAGGGTTTCATCTCCACATGCAGTGGTAGGCCCGGCCCCTTTCCTGGGGTGTGCTGAGATAGTGCTTGAAACCGGGCGTGGTGGCGCTCACCTGCAAACCCAGCACTTGGGAGGCTGAAATCAGGAGAATCACACCGAGCCCAATCTGTGTAGTGAGACCCTGTAGAACCTGTACTAAATACATTAAAATAAAAAATTAATTAATTAAAAAGAGAGAGAGAATTTCTAAAGTATTTGTTGTTGCTCAAATGACTTTTCTGGACTACTTCACGAAATGTTCAAGAATTACATAGATGTTTTCCAAAAATATCTGCAAATAGTGAAGTACCAAGAAAATATAAATAAAGGAAATGCCACAAAGTTTTGTTTGTGATTTTTGTTTTGGTTACAGTAAGCTACAACCCCATCCATTTTTACTTATATTTCGAGAAGGGGTCTTGCTAAATCACTAAATTGCTGAGGCTGAGCTTGAAGTTGTAATCCCACTGCAGCAGAGTCCTGCAAGCTCATGCCACTAGGATAAGCAAAACCCCTTCTTCCTTTTTTTTTTTTTTTTTTCTTTTGCGGAACCAGGGATTGAACTCAGGCCCTTGGGCCTGCCAGGGAAGTGCTTATTCTACTGAGCTATTTCCCTGGCCCTTTTAACTATTTTTTTTTTCTTTTTCTTTTTTCATTGTTTTTGAAACTCTGCTTCTTTGCATTGGCATCTATGATTGAGTTTTCTACATGTTAAATAAAAGAATTCAATATCACTAGTTACACCATATCTTCTGACAACAGAGCAAATATATCTTGTAAATAAAATATTTCATTTGCTTAAAAAGATAATGTCTATTACAAAAGGCTGTCTTTACTCACAAACAAGTACAGATAGCATAGCGCCCTGAAAAGCATGGGCCCTGCAAGCTGTATGAACTTCATACAGCTCAAATCCTTGCTGCCCCACTTACTAGTTTTATGACCTTGGGAAAATCCTCTAGCCTTTCTGTATCTCTATCTTTTTGTCTATGAAATGGGGGTACCAATGCTATGTCAACAGATATATCATAGAAGTGAACTACATTATTACTTACAAAGTATAAAACTTACGGAGGGAAATAATTATAGTTAATAATCTCATTAATACAGGTCAACTCTAGAAAAGTGTTGCAGCAGAAGAAATAAAGAAGTACAGCAGAAAGGATTCAATAAATATAAAAATAAGTCTTTTGAGTCCCCGAAATTTAATAGAATTTTATAGCAAGTATGTTACTAATATTTGAATAACAGAGGGAGGCACAGTCCCTGGCCAGCTGAAACATCACATACCACCGAGTGCTAGCTGTCACGGTGACATGACTACGAAGCCACCCCAGCCACTTTCTACTTTTGTGACCTTAACCGAGTTCCTGAAAATATCCATTTTTCTATTTCTTCTGTTTCACAAAAAAGATCTCAAAAGCATGCTGGAGAAAGAGGCACGTGGACTCATATGAGCTGACCAGAAAAGACCTGGTGCATGGGAAGTGTTCAGTAAATGGCACTAGAGGGCGTATTCTGTGCACTGCTAGAGGACTGCATGTGAATCACTGTAAATTTGGTTTTCAGTTTAATTAATTAGCATCTGTCTATCCATAACATAATCTAATTAGTATAAACTCCCTATCTTGTCATTTTCTTTTGTCAGGAAAGATGTGATTAATCCTAGAATCTCATCTCAAATTTGCAAGGTGAAATATCCTGGAGAATGTGTACTGAAAAGGAAAGTCGTATGTAAATCTAGACAGATAGAAAGATAGACAGAGAGAGACATATATTGTATATATTTCTTTTTCCTGTACATCATCAGAAAGAGTACAGAGAGGGTGAAGAAGGAATAGAGAGAAAGAGACAGAGCCTTTATATTTATTATCAAATTTTCTCTGGTTGGGATTGAAGCAATGTGTCACTTTGTATAGCAAAATATACTCATAAAAATACATTAAAAATTAAAAATTAATGTTAAGGAGCCAGGGAGATAGCTTAGTGGAATAAGTGCTTGCCTGGCAAGTGCAAGGGCCTCAGTTCACTCCCCAGCTCTGCAAATAAACAAGAAAAAATTCACGTTACAAATATTAAAAGACAAAATAAGACAGTGCATATGGCAACAAAATTTTACTGTGTGCTTATTCTTCAACCATTTCTCAGCATGAGAAGGCTTTACAGCGATACTATATCAATTTTGGCTATATTATATTTCTTCCCAGCTTACAAAGGAAAAGCTACATAGAATCCTCCCCAAGTTTTATCCCTCAGTTTTCTCTTCAGATCTTTTATAATTATTATTTCAAAGGTTTAAAAAACACAAGTATGGATTTCTCAAGTTGGATATTACACAATTTCAGTTCTATTAATTTCAATTCAAGCTTATTGCTGACCTGCTTCCACTAGATGCTGAGCCCATGGCTAGCAATTGCGCGACGCCACGAACCAGGGGCGATGATACCTGAGCTAAGTGTTAACGAAAAATATGAATTTTGTGACAATAAGTAAGGAAATAACTTGGCAGCTACATTTTCATGAGCTCATGTTTCAACATTATTACTAAACTACAGGAAAAACAGACTACTGGCACAATGTAGGAGCTAAAGATCCTTTTTGGAGAAGGTTTTAAGAGGCCAGATGTAGCCATTACTCAGCTATGCCCAGTGATAAAAAAGGAGGCGTGGAAAAGGCCCGCAGGACTTAGACTTGGGAGGGTAGGTGAATATACTAGTAAAATAAATTTGAAAATTAAAAATATTGACAGAATAAGATACAGTGTACATTGTAGCAGAATTGAACTCAGGCCCTTGTGCTTGCTAGGGAAGCGCTTATACCACTGAGCCATCTCCCCAGTCCCATTTTCTTTAATCATTTTTCAGCATGAAAACGTTTTCCTCTGCATCTCCTTCAGAAACACACAGAATTGAGATGGCACACAGGCCTTTCTGGGAATGAATCTAAGCTTCTAAGGAACCTCGGGAGACCAGTGTGGGTGTGCACTAGGCAGGTAGTCACTTGGTTTCCAAAACGCAGAAGGGCGTCTCTGCTGTGACTCTGACTAATGGACGTTGACAAACCCCTTTCCTTCCTGGATGGAACACTGATTACAAGGACAAAAAGCGAGAACATTAAGACAATAACCATAGAAAAGAATCTAGAGGAAGCTGAGAAGCAATGTGTAATGGAAAAGACAGAGAGGCAGGGTACAGAGGAGAGAATTTCAAAGACAGAGACCTAGAGTATAGGTAATAATCACGTGATTATTTGATTAAATGATTTTTAATTTTTATAAAGCTTTAGCTAGAAAAAAAATTATGCTGGTCTGAAGACAGTGCAGTAAGCTAAGAAATAAATAGCACGTGAGAAAAATAAAATGGAATAAATATGCACTGGTCTTTGAACAAATTTTTTATTTTTGATTTTAGGGAAGGGTCTACATGATGTTCAGGGTCTCACTACTAGATCGGGACCTTGTAGTGATCCACCTGTTTACAGCCTCCCAAGAGCTGGGATTACAGGGGAGTGCCACCACACCCAGTCTCAATTGCCATCTCAGCGCACCCAGGGACTGGGCCGGCACAGCTGGCCTGGAGATCGAAGCCCCAGCCCCTGCACAAACCTGGGTAAAAGAAGAAATATGATGCTAATTAGAGGACGATGGGGTGCTTAGGAAAATAAGACAGAGAGTCATTATTGTAATTGAGATTATCCAGTGGATTATTAGCAATGTAAACTGTTGAGCAAATTGAGAAAATCTTGTTAAAGAAAACTGCATTAGACAAAGTGATACATGCAAGAGAGTTTTATTCAACAACCCCAGGGTTTGTTTCGGGGCTTATTCTCAACCCTGAAAACAAAGGGGGAGTTCTGAGACTCAGGGATGGGAAAGTTAAAAGCCATAAGATCACAGAAAGTGTAAACCATCTTGCATCTTCAGGACTGGAGCTGGACTTACAGTCTAGAGCAAGGCAACTTGGTCAAACTTAGGTTCCCACAAAGAAAGGGAAAAATTAGAATACTAATTACTAATTTTCTCAAGCATTACAAAAGACTAGCTTTTAGGCTCTTAAGAGACTGGAAATTATATATATATATATAGAGAGAGAGATACAGAGATATAGCTTGGGAGATATTTCTCTTTCTCTCTCTCCATATATATACACACACACACACACACACACACACACACACACACACACACACACACACACATATATATATATATTCTTCTTGCACTTAAAAAGATGAGCCTGCAACATAATTATATATTTTACCTTTTCTTAATTGTGATGTTTTCTAGTTCATCTGATTTTTAAAGAGCTACACTGAACCACCATAAAAGTTTCTGATATATATATCAGCAGTCTAAACACTTGCCTGGCAAGCACAAGGACCTGAGTTTGATTGATCTCGGGTTCCGTATGTTGAGGCATACCAGAATTGGCACTCGCCGTGTAGGTATATAACCAAGCATGGTAGCACACACCTGTAATCCCAGTGCTGGGGAGGCTGAGGCAGGAGAATTACTATGAGTCTGAACTATGTAGAGACCCTGCATTTAAACAATAAAGACTCTCAAGAAAGACAGAGAAGGAATTTGCAATTATGTTTTGTAAAATGTTCTAAGCAAAGGGGTCCAGAGTTCAGAGTTAGACTTAAACTTTACTTAATCTGAGAAGATCCTGAAACCATCTTGTCTTTTTCTTTTTCTTGGCCTGCTCATTCACCTTAGGGTGTGGCTGGTGTGGCTTGAGGTGTTGGGGACTGAACAGATGACCCAGGCAGTTGTCTAAACTTGCCTAAGTAGACCCTTGAGCTATCCCATGTTGGTCTTTCTTCAAAGAGTGGAGCCAAGGGATGAAGGAAATGCTCAAATTAAAAAGCTGACTGTACCCCCCATTGGCCCATCCTGGAATATTCATGGGTAGCAATTCCATCATGGTGGGGCAAGTGGTTGAGAGGATTCAAACCTGGTTTCTCAATTTTCTTAAGAAGCTAGAACAAAGACATAAAGTGATCTGTGTGGAGTGGTGGCAAATGGAAGATGCAAATTCAAGATTTACAAGAGAGGTGGAAGGGGGGGTAGACCAATGAGTCACCTCTCAAAATATAGAAATGATTTTCTGTAGAAGAAGCACGATATATTTCAAAAGAAAGCATTGTTTATGGCCCAGAAGTATTTATAAAAGCTTCCATTATGTGTCTGAGCAGTCATTATTTTCTTCTTCCACTTAAAAAGATGAGTCTGCAACTTAATTACATATTTTACCTTTTCTTAATTGTGATGTTTTCTAGTTCATCTGATTTTTAAAGAGCTACATTGAACCACCATAAAAGTTTCTTGGCATATTGTTCCCTCTGTGCACAGAATATGAAAAGAGACATTGAATTTTCTTACTAACTTTTCTGAACTTTGGTTATTACAACGATCTTGAGTATGTTCATTTTTCTGCTGCTTTTCACAGTGCATTAACTTTAAAATAACATCTCAGTCCCCATCTAGCAGTTTTCACATTTTATTTTCTTCTATTGTCAGCCAATGAATTGTTCCACTTCCCAGTCCCTCTTCTGGGATTCTCATTTCATTGACAATAAGAGTTATTAAGATCTGTATAGTTGATTTTTATCCTTCTTTAGATCTGTTTGTATCTCTTGGGTAACTACCCTGTGCACAACTCCAATTACTTTATTTCTGCACTGTCCTTTCTTAGTACAAAAATTTGATTTTATTCATTCCTTTCCTTTTATAATAGAATCCTGAACTCCTTTTTATTTTCTATTTATGCTTCCTCACTGCCTTTTTTTTTTTTGAGGTTTTATGATCTGATATTAAAATCTATTTATAAATTTTGAATGCATATCCTACTTTTTGGAGAAATTTTGGTTTTCTTTTTTCTCCCATCTGGAAAATTTACATTCATATTTATTACTTGCATAATACATTTATTTATATACAAACTGTATTTTATAAATATGGGTAGAATTTAGTCTAAATTATAAACCATTATCTTTCTTTTCATGGTGATTAGAATATTCAATATGTTGTTAAAATGTTTCTGAACCTCATCTTGATATTTAAATTAAGGCTCTTAATATAAATAAAATAAGCATTTTCCAA
Organism: Ctenomys sociabilis; assembly: GCA_004027165.1. Classification (NCBI taxonomy): domain Eukaryota; kingdom Metazoa; phylum Chordata; class Mammalia; order Rodentia; family Ctenomyidae; genus Ctenomys; species Ctenomys sociabilis. The sequence continues at coordinate 80,202 of PVKA01000816.1, read as the reverse complement.
ATGCCTATGATTTGAAGGCTGCTGCAGGCTTCCACTGGCTTCTCAGTGACTTCCATTGGTGCCCACTTTCCCCACACCTACCATGAAATTCTAATTGTGTGTGGGGTTTTGAGCAATAAAATTTAACTTTGTCTCTCTCGGAGCCTAGGATCTATTAAAGTAGAACACCTGGGGCTCAGCTGGATTGTTCTGGGAGGTGGGGCCTCCTGACGAGACACAGAGGCAGGCTGACAGGGACAGACAGGTGACACTAGAAGGAAAGAGCTGCCGAAAGAGACTAAATGGAGCAATTCACAAAGTGAAGCTAGGCTTAGTCTACAGGCAAGAACCTTTCCATGACGCTAACTTAATCTCTTAGTTATGAATTTATCAACTCAAGAGGCTTGAAAACAGATTTTCTCCTTCTGAAGGTTAGAGCATTTTCCACGGAGGAAAAAAAGATGGGTATATTTAGCTCTCCTGTTTATGTAACCGCTGAACAGATGAGTGAGAAGTGGTTTTGCCCTTTCATGCACTAAGTTTTGAGGCGAATTGTTACCCACCTCATCCTCTTACCCGAGGCTATTTCTTTTAGAAAGTTACCTTCATGATCAATAGCATTAAAATTTACACCAAAAGACGTATTTCTGAAAATTGAAAACTATTCATGATTCTGTTATAAACATTTTTACCCACACACATGTGAGAGATTCCAGACAAACACATAAAGCACAAAAATAGAAGGTAAACAACACCTGAACAGTTGAATTTTAAATAACAGTTGAATATTTAAATAAAATTATTGTTTTGTTGTTTGTTTTTAGTTCTTTCCAGAAGGGAAGATTTTGCAGCAAGTGAAAATAACACTTTAGCCTCAAAGTATAAACTAAAAAAAAACTCATTAAAAGCATTACTGAGTTTATACTCCAGACATGAAATATATGTCAAATCTGATATTCGACAATGGAAAATACTTATTTTGCCTTAAGGTTAAGATTTATAATTTAAAATGAATACTACCATATAGTACTTGTATATTTGTTTTTCTATAGCCTCACAATATTTCTGCAGTTATTCATATGTTGTGTAGAAAACATCTTTGACACAAAAACTGCTTTTTAATTGGGATTCTTATATTGAAAACACATACCCTAATGTTTCCTTCTTCTACTTCAAAAAGCCATCTGGTGTCAGAGCTATAGTGCAGCCCCCATTCAAATCATTCAGATAATAGAAGTCATTATTTAAAACACTTATCATCATGACGTGGTAACGGCTGGTGACAATTCTGTTCCATATACAATAGTTACGCCCAGTACTGTAAGCACAGCAGATGGAGGTTGCTGTCAAGTATGCACTATGTCCAGGTAATAATCCTCTCTTCTCATGAAGGTGGCACTCTTCCTTGAATATCTACAAGTCCTACCATGCCACAGAGGTCACCTTCCCTGCTGTGAAGCACAGAGCTCATGGTATGGTAGCTAAAGGACAAGTTCTGGAGTCAATGGATATAATTAAAGCACACCTAGGCAAATTTTCTTCTGAAAATACGTCATAATAATTATTAACTTAGACAATAAGTTACCTTACTCTCCCAACCTTGGTTGAAATTTGTTGACATATCTTTGGGCAGATTTATCTAAAGGTCTCTGTCTTCGGACTTTAATCCACATGGCTGACACTGACAAAGGATCTACAAACTGTGGTACAGGGTTTCAGTGTAAATCCTGAGGGACTTGACTGACCTTGTCAGATACAAAAGTTAGATTTCTTGTCATATAGGCCTTGCTTTATCTTGGTCTTCACCATTCAATAGAAAAGTACAAAAACAAGGTAAAAATTGAGAGCACAGTAAGAGAAATAGTTTTGAACTGCCCACAACAGACCTGAGAGAGCCACAGCATTGTGACCTGAGGTCACATTCACTCCAGACTCCACAACATACCCCTCAATGCCTGTTGTCAAAAGCTATGTTTCTCTTCTTTCTCTCTTTGCTTCTCCCTAGCTCCAAATACAAACCTTGCACTTACACAACTTAAATGGCTACAAGACCTTATGTGTGCAGGATCTCCGTGTTCCCTTACACTAAGGTAAGAGACTGTACCTATTTGCTTTTGGCAGTGCAGCCTGTTCCTCTCTTATGACACAGGATTTTTTTTTGTGTGTGTGTGTGTGTGTGGAACTGAGGATTGAACTCAGGCCCTTGCGCTTGCCGGGGAAGCACTTATTCCACTGAGCCATCTCCCCAGCCCCATGACATAAGATCTTGAGTCAGAAGAGTGGGCTGAGTTGCCTAGTAAACCTCTCTCTCCTTGCTGCTTGGCCCCTGCCCTGAGGCATCCTTTGCCTGTTCTGAGTTCTTTGAGACAGTACTGTGGTAGGAATGTTTTCTATCTCCATGTGCCTTCTCTCACTTCAACTTGTGAAGCAGCTGCCACTGATAAACCCTGTTGTCATACTAGAAAATTCATTGTTGGCAGGGCCTAAATAGCTTGGCAACCATGAGCCAAACAATCTCCACTCCATATCCTAGAATTCAAGGGGAGAATTTAAATCTGCCTTTCATTCCTTCTTTTCAAAAGCCTTTCCTTTTAAGCCTCTACAGATTATACCAATATTCACTTAAAATACTGCAACACTTGCAATCACTCTGAATGTACAAGGAATGAATCTCCGGGCTATTGTGCTCCAGATGATTGAAATAGGAAACTTTTAAATTGCCAGTGTAAATAAAGCATGGAATGCAGGCAATCTCATTTTATACTTCAGTTTCACTCCTCCATCTTTCTAAGTGGCAGTGTCCCAGGTATCACAGAACGAAGACAGATACTACTCTAGTGAGCAGAAATTAGTGTTACCCCATATATTGACATTTCCAGACAAGCTAATGTCATTCTCAACTTGGACACAAAACAACTGACAATTCCACAGAACAAATTTCTTCTATGACATGAAGACTGCTCGGTGCACTCCAGGTTGAATCTGTTCCCTTAACTCATAAAGAATATTTTCCTGGAATATTTTTTTCTTTTGGTTGGAAAATATATAAAACAAATGAAGGGGAAATAATGCCATTGTTTAGAGAAAATATCTGACCATACAGACTATATTCAATGTGTAATGACTACTCAAAATAACAGATAACTATGAAAATGATTTATCTGCATCTCCAGTTCTACCTCCTTTTCTCATTTTTAATATAAAATTGCTCTCAGTAAACAAACAGTTATACCAAATAAACTAAGTAATTTAAGAATTTAAAAAGTGCAAGCTGAGGATGTGTCTAACTGGTGAGGTACACGTGCCACTCACCCAAGGCCCTGGGTCTGAACACCAAGGGGGTGGGGGGTAGGAATGATCAAAAGATTATCAGTTTAAAGATGAAAGAAGCGCACAGCCAAAAATTTTTTTTTTTTTTTTTTTTTTTTTGGCAGAATCAGGGATTGAACTCCTTGCGTTTGCCAGGGAAGCACTTATTCTACTGAGCCATCTCCCTGGCCCCCAAAACTTTTTGTTTTATTTCATGTCATGTTGAAGATTTAGATAAACTTCTCCTCCTGTTATCCAATGCTTTATAACATACATTTCAGCATAGAAGTATGATACAAGGACACGTGCATGGACAAGTAATAGTAGTTGTAGAACTTCACCTAAAGGTGTGATGTAAGCGTGATGTGTCTCATCCACCACAATAGCCTCAGCTTTCACATAAATTTTGATCTTTAGAAAAAGGGTTTCATGGAGCAGCTGAAATGATGTGCCAACTTTTGTTTCTCAAAAAGGAAATGGAGAATCAGATAATAAGGATTTGCAATAAAATAATCATGGCACAATACGAGATCTGGGTACCTCCAAAATTTCTAGGGCAACAGTTGCGATCCAGCCAATCTCAGGGAGGAGGGAGAGTATAGATTCCGGGTTGGTACAATAATCCTAGAGAAGAAAATTGTAGATTATTCTGATACTACCTCATAAAGTTAAATGAACTTCATTTACATTGTTTTCCATCTTTCTTCTCAAAGTATCTCTCTGACCTTAGCTGCTGTAGCTTAGCAACATCAACTTGCACATAAACACAGCTATAGCTTATTTTTAGGCTCAACCAGCTTTCATGAACTTTTAGTTGCAGCGACTAACAGTGATCATTAAATCCTAAATGTTTTTAGCCATACTCCTAATGGACAAAACGGACGGCTGTAACTGACCGGGTTAATTAGGTCCCAGGGTGCTGTGCAACCTCCACGTAGCTGTCCTCGGAGCAAGGGCTGCTGGGTGCGTAGTTAGCCGTGGCTGATGCCCTGATTGTCGTGTGGTAGGGACAGGGGTGTCTTTCAGAAGGTCTTTTCCTTAGAAAGAGGAATTAACCTTGCCTGTCACCTGCTCTGTGATAAAAGATGGAAGATAATTGATCACCTCATAGGTGAACAGGTGTAAGAAAAACACAAAGCTTATTAAAAAGAAAGTATTGAAATCAATGGCTGTAATACATCTGGGATATAAATTCGGTTCGTGCTTAATGCGTTACTGAAAGAACCTTGAGTGCATTTGATATTGACTAGGGCCTAGGATCATCCTTTGTATAGGTAAATATTTTTGATCTCAATACTAAAGACTTCTTCTATGATGTCCTCCAGAACACTTTAAATATGTATACTTTTAAGCATAAAAATGGTTTTTATATTCCTAAAACTATTTTTGAAATGTGGAAATAAATAGTATTCAAGTTGTTTTATAAATTTGCATATCCTTGATAGTAAACCCAAAACAACAAATTGAGACAAGGAACTCTAGATGTATAAAATAAATGTAAATAAAGTAGACGCAAATAATAATACTGGCTATATATTATGAAATTAATACAGTCTGACGAAAAGAAATTTCTTAGAAAAGGAAAAGTTAGCCCATCATAAATTAGCATTTAGCAGGTCAAAGAAAAGAAGATAACTATAAGCTGCGTCACTGAGCAGAGGCCATGAAGCCAAATCCAACACCCATTCTCCTTTTCGTCAAGTAAGCAAAACAAAATGAATATTGACAAAGACTTATTTATTTACTTAGTATTTAAAGAAACATGTTTCAGACAATCAGTGCTAATTTAATGCTCGAACATTATTAGTATGCCTGAAGGTACTGAGTACAAGAAAGCTGTCATACTCTCTAAATTTGGCTGGAAATATGGCCAAAATAAGACAAGATACAGTAGGGCGCAGTCAATGCAGCCTACACATCGTCTCTGAGAACTTACTACCAAAACACGATACATTTCACTAGTGACTTTATATTGATTATGTGTGAGTCAGAATTATCATGAGCACAGTAAGCTAAACACAATGCATTAGGAGTGCTAATTTCACTTACCTAATAAACTTGAATCCAATATGGCTTATAATGGTGGATAACCTCATATTTCTACTAAGTAGTACTTAATACAGCTAAGCAAATGAAATGTCTAAGGCCTCAGGGAATAACTGAAATTATTATTAAGGAACATAAAGTCAACTCTCACTCTTGAATTTTATTTTAAATGGAAAGGTAACAATAAATCAACTTGTAACTAAGTGCAATTTCAGTTTTATGTCAAAATGTCAAGTAAACTTCACAAAAATTTTAATATTTATTTATGAATCTGAGAGGTTATATACACAAAAATTGACAGGAAAGTATGCAAATGGAATACAATGAGAATGCCCACACAATCAAATAACAAGATGGAATAAATATATGATGTTTGAAAACCAGCTGGAATAATAAAAGTTGTAGGTGGAGTAGAATAAAAGTACAATCCTAGACTCAAATACATAGAGTTATGTGTATTATTTCATGTAGCAATGAAATATATATATATATATATTTGAAATAAATAGAACATGTCCAAATTGTTTCATTAGGCTGAAATAAATGATTTAAGAATACAGTTAGGTAGGCATTTATGCCCTGAGCCATGTATATGCACAGGATGGTTTGGACAACTGTGCTGTGGACTTTTCTGCTGGTCTGTGGAAAGCAGCAGTTAATGCTCAATGTTTTGTCTACTTTTTTCAATTGTATGACTTTTTTCTCTTAATCTTTTATATACTTCTTTTTTCTTTCTTCTTCCAATGTTATATGCAAATTGCTGGTTATATGAACAGCTAATTGGAAGACAACACTATGTATTACAACAAATACTGTGAAACTCACATTATTTTGTTAGGTAAATTTCTGTATAACTTGTAATTTTTGTTTTAATATTATTTTATACTTTATTTAAAGAATAAAGTTTTTAAAAAAGAATAACATTGGGGTATAAAATTAGGATAAGACCTGACTATAAACCATAATACCAAAATCAGTTCTAACTAGTTAATTGTGAAAAATAACATACACCCTTAAAAACAAATGCCTGTTTGATGTAAGCAAGAATAAGATCTATTTTCAGCAGACAATACAACTGCTATGCATGATATAGTAGACATTACTACCCTGCAAGACAGTAGATCTTTATATATCACTTTCACTAAAAGGGGAAAGGAGGATCAGGTTAAGCAATTTGTCCAAAGCCACCTAGCGTCTAATTGGTAGGGCCAGAATTAACTCATTTGTATGTGACTATGTTATTAATAATTTTGTTATCATACAAGAAAATAATAACTACATATTTTCATAAAGTAAAAGTATAATCTATATAAAAAGGTAAGATAATTTGGGAAAATATTGCCAAATCTTATTATAAATCAATAAGAATAGATTTTTAAAAGACAGCTAAAAAGAAGAAATGCAAAAATATTAACATTAAGAATACATGATGATGAATAGAAACATCAGTTTTCCAATTTGCAGTTGATTGAGTAGAAACAATTTGATAACATTGTGCAGTGGAGGTCCAGCAAAGTCTCAGGTTAACAAGAAGGGCACCATGCTGGGAGAGATGTGGGTGATGCAATAGGAAGAGAAGGGCTTCCCTGAATGAATAGGCACTCCTACACTGTTGCGAATATGAAATTAAGAGAGTCCTTTAAAGATAAAGGACCAGGGAAATGACTCAGTGGAACAAGCACTTCCCTGGCAAGCACAAGGGCCTGAGTTCAATCCCCAATTTTGCCAAAAAAAAAAAAAAAAAAGAGATCTAAGCATGAACAGTAGTATTCTGCCATTTTATTTTTTCTTAATCTAGTTATTCAACATAATTATGGGTTTAAATTTTTTTTAAATTCATTTTCAACACATAATGCCAACAACTGACAAACTGACTTTTAGAAAGTCAGTTTAGAAAACATTCAAGTTTTTTTTTAGTATTAATAGGAAGAGTGGGAGAGGGTTGATGTACCTGGTAGGTTACTTAGCGGGGAGGCACTATTACTATTCTATGATTTATATTGTCCCAGTTCTACATTTTTCACTTGTCAACTGAGATTTTAAAAATTGTGAGTTGTACAAAGAGGCTGATTTGAAGATACAGAAGTTAAATCAATTTGTGATAATTGGAAAATAATAGTGGGACTTTGTTCAAATAAATCATATACTTGGTTTTTATGATCAAATTATCATATTTTGTAACACGAAGTTAAATACATTGCTTTTACACATTGTGTGTCAAAAGATAAACTGAAAAGGGGGAAATGAAACAACTATCCGCTGGAGTAATGAAGCTTCCATGTGAGTTTACTGCTATACCTCAGCTTATTGAACGATACTTTTCTAAGCTGGAACGGTCTCAACAATACAACTCCTATATAAAGAAGTATTTTTATTATTTACTTTAATGTTTATTTCCCTAAACAGTGGAACAGAGATTCTTGAGTCAAATGAAGAAATAAGATCATAATAGTGAAACCTGAGTTTGGAAGATGGAGACAACCAGGAGTTGTTTGAGCTACTACTTCATTTTGCATGTGATACACCACCCAGCATCTGTGGTAAAATAGGTTTCTTTCTTTCCTCATTGGAAAGGTTTTGTCACTGCTTCCCTAGAATGCTGCTGAGTGGCTCTCAATTCAGTCCCATGAAAGTACAAACTAACCACTAAGAAGTAGATTGTGCTTAACCTCTCTCTCCCTGTGGGACCCTCAAAATCCTGTTTGAAATGTCCAGAAGTCTCCTACGTGGCCCCATCCTGTGCCCATGAACATGAGTTCTTTCTCAGGGTGCCGGGGCACTTCAGCAAGCAAAGCTAGGAGCTGCATCATTTGCAGCTTAATGCTCTGAAGAGCTGAACCTGAAAGACTTGCCAGAGGAGCTGAAGGCATGAATAACAGGCTATCATTCATAGGAAGTATGCGAGCGAAACACAAAAACAATAGGTTAATGTCTTGTTTAGGGAGTATATATTTATACATAAAAAGATTAGTGCTTGTAAAAGACTGCAAAAAACAAAATCCAATACTTTTATTTTAGCTTAACAATTTTATTGCTAACACAGGGAAAATAATGTGTCTATTAATGACTTTTGAAAAACCAATGCTCTACATACTTCACAAACTTAGTACAACACATAACAGAAATGTGTTTTCATGAGAAGAAAAAGAATCCACTAATGTTGGAAAGTGAATGATGCAAATGACAATTGAAAGGGGAGAAAAGCTCGACCAAGGTTTTGGCTGCTCACCTTTTCATAGTCTTGTTTTGAGGGACTGTACATGTGGACGTTTAACATTCAAGTACATTGCTCTTCTACTTAAGTGCAATTTTCCCTTCTTCTACAGAGGCTAATGTGAATTAGTAGACCAACTGCTGGGATAAACTGGCTAAAGGCAGCGAGTAAAATCTGCTAAATTGGAGAGTTGGTGTGGAATTTGCTGATGCTGCCGTAATTAAAGTTAGACCCAAGTAAGGTATAGTCTAACAGTGTGCACTAGAAGTGCCCATGCATCGCGTCACGAAATGAGAGGTTGCTTGTGCTTTACATTTCTTTTTATTTTTATTTTAAACAATAAAAAAACCCGCAAAATCGCAACACAAGATGATAGGAAATTAACAATGGTTATTAGGGCTGGCCAAATAGCTCAGCAGATTAAAGCTCCTGCAAGCATGCACAGGGGCCCCAGGGTTTGGGGTTTGGTCTCCCTATCTGCCATGCCAGCCACGCCCCTGGGATGCACTGAGACAGCAACTGAGATTGGGAGTAGTGGCACGCCCCTGTAATCCCAGCTCTTGGGAGGCTGTAAACATGCGGATCACTTATGAGTCCAACCTAGTACTGGGACCCTGAACATCTTCTAGACCTTTCCCTAAAGTACAAAACAAAACAAAACAAAAAAAAAAAGGTTATTATATTACATATTCTTATCTTCAAAGTAGTTGCTCAGATTATAAAATAAAACCAGTAGTGTATAAATTTCAGAAATTTTCCTTCACCTTTTGGTTTTTAAGAACATCTTTGAGCTTTCTCCTATTCTCAGCCGACTGAGTGATCTGCGGGATATCATGGAAGAGATTATTTTCACTGTGTGCCATAAACAAGAAATTTTCTTTCCTTCTGAGTATAAGTGATATGTAATTTTACTTTTCTATTACTTAAGGTTATTTTCACATGCTTACAATAATAGAAGAGACAGCCTAATTATACAGTTGGACAGACCATATGGAACTCTGTCCCCAACTCCTGTCCCCAAATCAATCAATTCCTGAAGCTTCATTTACATGTTTTGGCCCCAAATGGTCAGAAATTAGTCAATGACTATAGGTTTTTCTAATTTTGTCTCCATTTTGGATTTAAGGCCCATGGTAAAATATCAGACGTGCCACCAAGCCAACCACTTAAGATCTGTTAGTTCTACATAGCCGACCTCGGCTGTCCTGTGCTAACAGTCTCTGCAGATCAGAATGTACCAGTTTCTTTCACATGTTTCCCAAACCACTGCTTGCTTCCTATGAGTCACTGGCAAATGCCAGTGAGAGGGACTGACTGAGTAAATAGCTTCTTTTTGTTCTGGTGATAGTAATCTTCCCTTCTACATCATTTCATGAAGTATCATTATTCTATAGTGCTTGAAATAGAGTTATTGTTGTCTTAATTATCATCCTACTAGGAAGTTCATTGTAAAATCTTCAAGTCAATGAAAAGAAGCTCATCTTTAACGTTTTGTTACTTTACAACCACTCTCAGTATCAACATCTGTAATCTCTATTAGTTAATGTTCTACAGAAAAACAGAACTAATGTTATATATATAGAAAGAGAGAGAGAAAGAGACAGAGAGAGAGAGACAGACAGATAGACTCATTGACTGACTGACTTACTGACAGACAGACAGAGACAGAGACAGAGACTGAGACTGAGACTGAGACTGAGACTGAGACTGAGACTGAGACTGAGACAGAAAGACAGAGTTAATTACAAGAAATTGGCCAACACAATATGGAACTGACAGGTTGCAGGCTCTGTAGTAGGCAAGCTAAAGACCCAGGCCATCAGTCACCGGGCTCTTCGACCAGGGTTACCTCCTAATGGTGCCCTCAGCTCTGAATTCATCTGGGAGGAAAACCACTGACACCCCAGGTGCCCCACAATCCAGTCACCTTCCAACCGCTCATGATCCGATCACCACTTCTGAGTGCACGAGGCTTAGAAGGGGCATTCTCAGTCCAAACCATGAAACAGAAACATACAAAAATGTTAATGAAATCTAATGAGTTACTATACCATCAGGCTTTATCATTATAGCAGACACTTGGGTGAAAAATAAAGTGAGATGTTATGAAAACATTTGTAATAAGGACTGGGGAGATGGCTCAGTGGAATAAGCACTGCCCCGGCAAGTGCAAGGGCCTGAGTTTAATCCCTGGTTCCACCAAAAACAAGTCTGTAATGGAAAGAAATAAAATATTTTTGGAGTTTATACCAAAATAAATAATTTCCCATGCAGAGATAATATATACATATATGTATTATAACTTAGCAGCACTGAATATTTTATATTTTTAACTACTAATTATTTTGTAGAGATTCTGTATGTTCTGGTCAGCAAAATGACCCTACAAAATAACCCTACAAGATTTATTTTATAGTTTTTTATTGGAAGATGGAGAAGGTGGATTTATAAATTTGGAAAATTTCTCATTAAATAAAACAAAAATATTTTTAAGTACAACTCAAAGAATTTGGTATCTTCATGAGTCTAGTGAACTTTTACAAAAGAGAAAATATATAAATACATGCCTCTTTTGCAATTGCACCCAACTGTACTCTCTGTCCTGGAGTATTTTAGATTAGTGTTCTGTACAACACAACATGAAAAATAATTCTCACGGCCAGCCAAATAGCTCAGCAGATTAAACCACCTGCAAGCAGGGGCAGGGGCCAGGAGTTCAGTCCCCTGGGACATGCTCAGATGGTGATTGAGACTGGATGTGGTGGGGTGTGCCTGGAATCCCAGCTCTTGGCAGGCTATAAGCAGGCAGATCTACAAGTCCAATCTAGTACCGAGACCTGAACACCCTGTAGACTCTTCCCTAAAATACAAAAAAAAAGAAATGAATTTTCTTGAGTATTTTTAGTTTGATGTGTTTTTTAATATTCTTTTCATTTCAAAGGACTAAAAATACTTCTTTATATTATGAAACATAATAACATCTTAAATAAGTACAACTAATTAGTTCTAAAGTACACCCTTCGCTATTATTGCATTTTAGCTTTATAAGGTTTTTTTAAAGGCAGGTATGATGATCCTCATGTGATGAACTAGATGTTAGAGCAGAGATAATTTAAGACACTTGCCTGAGGTCACGCAGATAGTAATGGAACTCAGGTGAAACTCTTTTTTAAAAATTCCCAGATAAAAGCATTTTCCCTTCAATTATGTCATTATATAGCACTGTCTCATTGATACCTATTTATACATTATTTGAAAATGAAGATTAGACATTTTTGAAGTCTAGTCAGCAAGATCATTTTAAACTTTCTAAGACCGTGTTTCAGGGTAGCTCATCTGACCCTGTGTGACCCTAGGTAAATTTCCTGAGCACTTCAGATCTCAGTGTCCTTATTCATGAAGTGAAGATTAAAGATAGTTCCACAATCTCTTTTATAAAATCCTTGGGATGGATTTTTTTAAGATGGATTTGTCAATTTAATCTCTATGATAATAAAGCAAATCAGTTCATATTCTATATATTATGTCAAAGTTATAAGAGAAATTATGAAAAACCACAATATTTTTCATGTAAACATATAAAATGTACAAAGTTGATTAGCTGTAAACTACAATTAATTGAAAATCAATTTACAACAAATATTTTCTACCAGCAAATTCAGTAAGCAAGATAATGAGAGGGCTTTCAGATTTCAGAGTTTCAAGGATATCAGTACTATGTTAATAGGTTCCTATCTCATGATGTTTTTATGAAAATCCAAAGAAACACACATTAGAACAAGATAAAACAGTGGCCAAAATGCAGAGCAAGAACAAAAATATGTCACTTATTAGGATCATCATTGTAACTCTTAAGCAAAATTATATCTTCACAATGGCATTCACTGAAAAATGTATTCATCCAACATTTGTACATATTCAGTTTTAGAATCACTGCACATACATAATATCATGTTTCTAGCATTGTTCTGGGAAATTTACATACATTTTAATGAACTTAGAGCCAAAGTGCACAAAAGGGTAGATAGAATTCAAGTGGAGCCAACTGACATTCTTTCTTGACTTTCACTTCTTAGAGACAGACCCAAGTGAGTTTCCTACCAGTGATTAAAGGTTAGAAGAGAGTAGCAGCTGTATCATCTCTATTCTGTGGACTCAAGAGAAGTGAAGGAAAGGTAGAAGAAGTAAATACGTAAGTTTGTGAGCAATTAAGTTGATTTTCTTGGTGGTTAACTGAATCTCGGTGCCATTCCTGTTATTCTAGACAACTGTTGGGATTCAAGAACTTGTGGTAATTTCATTTTCCTTCCAATATTTTTTGGGGGGAGGGGTTTTATGTGAAACCACTTAGAGTTTTTACCTGGTCCTTGAAAACAAACAAATGTGCTTTATATAATACGAGTTCAATAGTCACATACATAAAGCTATTATATTAGAACTATTACAGGCTGTGGAGATAGCTCAGTGAGCTAAATACCTGCCTGGAAAGCCCATAGGCCCAGGTCCAATTCTCAGCATTGGATGCTGTGCTGGCCTCAAAACTAGACATGGTGGCACAGGCCTGTAATCTCAGTGCTGGGGACACTGAGACAAAAGCATCTCTATGAGTTCCAGCAGAGTAAAGAGTCTGTACCAAATAAATAAATAAATAAATAAAATATTTAAAAACTACTACACAAATAGAAATAAAATATTCAGAAAGGGAAATTGGAAAATAAGTCATGGAAAATGCATGTTAGAAAAATGAATCTATTTTGGGGTTAAATAATCACTGTATATACAAAACACTACTTAGTAAAAGAACACAACACAGCTGTTTAATCAATATTAATTACATTGTTATAAATAATTGCATGAATTATTACAAGGAAAATATAGAAATCTTAAGAGTAGTACCATATGGCTCCTAAGCTCATGGGAGATGTGATTATTCAGACTCTGTTGCACTATAACAATATAATTTTTTAGGCAGACACAGGGGCCAGGAGTTCAATCTCTGGGCTTGCCATGCGGGCCCCGCCCCCAGGGTATGCTGAGACAGTGATTGACGCTAGGCATGGCGGCCTGCGCTTATAATCCCAGCACAGGCAGATCACTATGAGTACAGTCTATGCAGTGAGGCCCTCTAGGCCCTGTCGACTCTGCCCTAAATACAAAAAAAACAATGGAATGCATTTTTATATTTAAAAAACTGCAAATCTTATCAGCATCATATGTATTTTTATACATAATCTCCAATTTAGTTGCTAAGGAAATTAAGATGTATTTTAAGTTAATAGAGCCAAACTACCAGGGTACTTATTGTATAGAAAGTAAAACATAGAACAAATGGAAGGATGGAAGGATTACTCTTCCATTCACACACGCAACATGTCTCCGTGTTTACATTCTTAAATTATTTAAACTTAGATTCTTAGATGACTTATTCTTTAAACATATGCTTAAAAATATGATAAATACTTGAATTCTGTTGTTTTTCCTTTAATTAAGAAATAAAGCCCACAATAAAAAGATAATTCTTGTACTAAAAATAATGTGTGATTCCAATATGTGCACACACACCATGTAGAGAATTGGATCTTTATCTTTTGTCGCTGCCTTCTTAAAAGATACAAAATCTGGCTTGCTAAATAGTTAATTCAAATAGTTTTGTCCACTTTTGAAAAGAGAGGTCTTCTACCTTGGAACCTAATAGCAAAGGATTAGAATCAAACATTCTTGAAAAAGAAGGGATTAAACAGTAAACAAATCAAATAAACAGAAAAAAATATAAAAATCATGCCTACTAAGGTAAAGAAAATTTTACCAAAGATGGGTTTTGAAACAGACTAACTACATAGATAAACAGACTAATAGTCTAAACTAAGAACATCTAGAAATTTAAATAAATAGTCAAATTTGATTGCAAAGATTCTGTTTTTAGTCTTTATATAAAGTTCCTCAGTTTCATGCTATGGAACTTCATTAGATCATTCATTTGTGGATCACTGAATGAGAAACTGTATCATCTGCCTTTTGAAAAATTATGACCATCTCCAAAATGGTAAAAACTATTACACATATCAAAGACCCATATGTACTCATTTTCCTAAAAAAAAAAAAAGGCTGGACATTTAAGGAATGAAGTTTGTTAGATTTAGAGGAGAAGGTTTTTTCTTTTTTGAGAGGGAACATTTTTATTTTAAAAGTGATTCTAAATATCATTATTGCAGTTTATATCTGGGTGTCCCTTGCCACCACTCTTAGGTGAGACTTCTGAAAGATTACAGGGTGGGCAAGTAGTTGACTTGGTGTTTCCCGTAACCTGGTGAGGACTGGCAGAGTGTGGGGTGTGACCTGGAATGGCGTGTTTCCCCTTGAAGCTGCTCCCTCTGTCTCTCTGTGTTTCCTGCCATGAGATGACCATCTCCCTCCATCCCCCCTCTTCAGTCATGACTTCCTCCTGCCTTGCACCTGGTCCACATTGGCCTTACAATGTAAGCCAAGATGAAACCCTTCTTAAATTTACAAATGTCAAGCACTTTGTCCCAGCAAGAAGTTACATAACAGAGAGAGTTCCCAAGCCCTGGCACTTTGTTCTCCCACACACTAGTATTCCCTTTTAGAGTCTATAATCTATATTGATCATCTAAAGAGGACTTTGTCTTTTATTTATTTCCTATATTATCTATTTCACTTAACCCGATTAAATCTTTAATATTAAGTTTGGTAACTGTTTCCTAATTTGCTTTTTCTAACTTTAAGCTGCAAATTATGTACAAAGCAGAAATCTTCCAAGTTATTTTGTTTGTTGCTCTTTCACTCTTGTTCTGTATTGCTTTTCCTTTTAAACATCAAACTATTGCTTCTTATACTTCTAAAATTACTGGCTACTCTTTAAAATTAAGATCAAATCAAACTGAACAACCTTATTACTCTTCTTGCCTTCAATTTTGCAAAATGTTTAATGCTGATAAGAAAACCTGCAGATGTTTAAATAGTAATGATCAGTAAACACAATCTAGTCCATGAAAACTCTTTCAGAGATCCTGCAATCAGACTGAATTTTGTTGCTGTTGTTGTTGTTGTTTTTATGGGCAGGGGTGGTAACTGAACCTAAGACCTTTACACTGATTTGCATCTCCAGACAATCACTTATTGATTGATTGATTGAGTGACTGATTCTTCTGAGATGACTTTTTTCCCAAATAGTCTGGCCTAAAATTTACAATAGTTATACTTCAGACACCCAGATTATGAGTGTGACCCCTTAACACAATCAGACATCTTATATGTGAGCCTGGGCTCTCCTCAGTTCCACAATTGCACATTATTAATCATTCTGAAATTTATTTATTGTCAATCTGGTTTATTATCATATTTTTTGTTTATTCTAAATCTTTTAATTTTATGTTCACAATAATTCTTTTTTTTTTCAGAACTGGGTATTGAACTCAGGCCCTTGTGCTTGCCAGGAAAGCGTTTATTCTACTGAGTTATATCCTTGACCACCACACACTAAATCTTAAAAAGTAATTTTTCTTTTACTGTAAGTTCTAAATTTTATCTCAATCTAGTATGCATGGTAGGCCCAGCTCATGAGCCATAAATTAAAATTTGAAAAAACACACAGTATTGATTCCACTAAGGAGATCATAAAGGAAGACAAGTGGGATGGAGAGGTGGTGAAGAAGTGGGGGAAGAGACAAGAAGGAAAAAGGTAAAGAGTAAAGAGCAGAGGATGAGGTAAAAGCCAGCTGCCAGCTCCTAATTTTTGAAGTGCACTTTAAAAATCTGGCTGTAACCCTGACTGTAAAAATTTACTCAGTTGAAACAGGCTGGAGGCATGTGGGAATGTAAAAACTGTTCATACATTCAGTCTTTAAACTTGTCCCTCTATTTTACAGAAACAAAATTAAAACATTAACTGTCTAAGGATACACAAAGGACGATTCTCAGGCATGTTTTGAGACCTTCTTGAAATTTTCTGCCTCTAAAAGTTGAGCCACTAGCTCTGCACAGTTATCTTTAACTTATAATCTGTGGCTAAGTTAATAGAAAAGCGTTGTCATACTATAAAAATACACTTAATACTTTTCACTTCTTTTCAGTGCTCTCTTTGAAACATAAATGCACTCAACAAATATTTATTAAATAGAGCTGTATCTCTGGAAAACATGCTTATACCTTAGGAATACTAAAATTCTGTCAACTTGAGGTTACATGCATAAACACGACAGAAACTTTGTCTGTTTCGATACGCTGTGGTACGATGGTGATCCATACACTGACATGTTCTGAATATATGCCATCGCAGGGTTACTACAGTCAACTTGCAAGTGGGTTCAGTGTCTTTCCTTTTTTGTAATCCACAACTCACAAAAAATAGCAAGAATAAACATTTCAAAATTGCAAGTCAAATCAATGTTCCTCGTCTATACTCAAGTGGCCATCACTATTTTGAAATAAAAGAACATATTGACGGATTGATTGGTTTTCCATCATTCTTAAGATCAGTCTTCCTTTCACTGAGTTTATCCTATGAGTCATTCTGCTTTTGTGCCTTACAAATTTAAAAAGCCACCCTTGTTTTCATTTTGTTACTAAAACATAAATCCTTTCCTTTTTTTTTTTTTTTTCTTTAATTTTATGTATTTTGTACAGGGTCTCACTACACAGCTCTGACTCATAGTGATCCTCCTGTTTTCAGCCTCTGTAGTGCTGGGATTATAGGTGTGCGCCACCATGCCCAGACTTGGTGGCTAGCTCAGCATGCCCAGGGACAGGGCCAGCGTAGCATGCGGTTTGAGGATCAAACCCTTGTACCTGAGCTCATCTAAGGCACTTAGTTTGCTGAGCTATCTCACTGGCCCAATCCTTTCCTCTTTATGATTTTTAGGTAAATTTGTATTTTATTTATTTATTTATTTTTGTATTTAGGACAATGTGTACAGGATCTCACTGCATACATTGTACTCATAGTAATTCTCCTGTTTACAGCCTTCAAGTGCTGGGATTACGGGCGCACACCACCACACCTAGTCTCAATCAACTTCTCAGCGCACCCTGGGGGTGGGGCCAGTCTGGCAGGCCCAGGGATCCTCTAGGGAGATGCTTTAATCTGTTGAGCTATTTGGCCACCCCTAAAGTTGTATTGTCATGCTACTGTTAGCTCAACTACTGTCTCCTCAGAGAAGCTGCTTATTTATTGTAAAGCACCACCAAACATTACCAGACACTGTCACAACCCTTTGCTTATTTCCTTAAAACTTATATCATGGAATATAATTATGATGCTCATTTAATTGACTGTTATTGAGTGTTCTCCAATCCTAATCCTAATGTATATCTTTCTTTGAGGATAAGAATCTTTCCCCAGCAAGTTTTCAGAAAAAATTTGAAATGCACAGTTAAATCAGAAAGTAAATTAAGTTTGAGAGAAGTGAGTTGATTGTGCTGTGAAGGAACTATAGTGGGTTAGATGGGGGTTCCTCATATCACAGTTCACCATGAGAAAGACATTGTTTTGAGTTGGAAAGGCCAGCAGCCATTGGTGAAAGGTTTCAGAGATCCCTTCTAGACTTTCCTGCAAACTAATGACATGAATATTCAAGAAACAGAGACAATCAAGAGTTCAATTTGGCAAACAGATAAACTGCAAATTGTGTAGTGATGGATCTTGAGTTTTCTGAGATAATTAAAGCAAGATAAGAGCCCTGTGTCATGCTAATTAATTTTTAATTGTATTTTATTTGCAAGATGTGTCTAGTAAAGGACTTGGTGCAATGAAGTTATTTTTAAGTAGGTCACTTCTATGACAAAGTTGGAAATGACTTCCTAGCTTTGAACTTATGCAATTAGATAACAATTAATGCCATCCATCAAGACAGAAATTAAGAGCTTGTACAAAAGTAAGTGGAAAAAAAGCAGAAGCCCTGTTTTAGACATGTATTTCAAAATCATACAATAATTACAGGTTTCCAATACATAAGGAATTATACAAAATCTTAGCTCCAGATAGCTAATCACAAATGTTTCAACTTTTTCTCATGTGGAATTATACTCTACTGCTTCTTTGATTTAAGGCAAGGCCATGGCAATAAAAAGCAAGAAACATTAATATATGTCACTTCTCAAAAGATGCTTTAAGAGACGAAATGTAATTCTCCACTTTGAATGACCGTAATGCATCTAAGGACCTAGATAATATGTCAGACATAAATCCTTTTTCAGTTAAACTATTGAATTATTGGGGGCTTGCTTATTTCCAATAAAATCCTAGTCTCTCATTCTTTGTACATTGCTCGTACACAGTAATCAAAGTCATGAAAGCAGTTGAAATTTCTGGGTTGTGTGTAAAAACAGAAGTGTGGCTGTAACTGATCCTTCTCAGACACTATGTTTTGAAGGTGTTTTGAAGGTTGATTATGAATGTCCCCAAGGTCACTAAAGAAAAAGTCCCCAAATAAAAGCAGTGTAATAAAAAGAGAGCAGTGTCATAGAAGTAACAAGAAAAAAAACTTTCAAGGAAGAAATATAAAATAGAGAAACACATTATTATTCAAATAAATTATGAACTGAAAGACGAACTTGAGCTAGGAACAGGAAGCAGCGATGAGCTCAGTGAGAGACACACACAGTACTCCACTGACCAGGAAGCAAAAGCCACGTCAAAGAGGGTTGGTGACGTGTATTTTCAGGGAAGCGTGAAAAGGAATTGTAAAAGTTTCCATTACTATTAAGCAGTATAATTGTTCAATGACATAAACCTGGTAGAAAAACGTTGACCACTAAAACGATAAATGAGGGGCCAGGGAGATGGCTCAGTGGGATAAGCACTTCCCTGGCAAGCTCAAGTGCCTGAGTTCAATCCCCGGTTCCACCAAAAATAAATAAACAAATAAAACAATAAATGAAGGGGCTGGCAAGATAGCTCAGTGGTATAAAGCACCTGCTTAGGCAAACAAGAGGGACCAAGATATGATTCCCCAGCAGCATGTGTCTGCCAGCTCCACCCGCAGGATGGGCTTAGCCAGCCATTAAAAAAAAAAAAAAAAAAAAAAAAAAAAAGATAAAGATAAATGAAGACTAACATAAATAGCTTTAATTGTTTTTTTACTTATTTGTATACAGGGTGTATAGGGTCTCACCGTGAAGATCAGACTCATAGTGATTCTCTTGTTTGCAGCCTCCAGAGTGCTGGGATTGCAGGCACGTGCCACCATGCCCAGTCTGAATCTCTGTCTCAACATGCCCCGGGGGCGGGGCAAGCATGGCAGGCCTGGAGGATTGAATTTCTGGCCCCTGGGTCTGCCTAAAGCAGGCGTGTTAATCCGCTGAGGTATTTGGCCAGCCCTAATAAATAGTGTTAAAACAAATTATTACATAAACTATTTCACTGTAACTTTAGATTCCACCAGAAATATAACAGGTACATTAGAATAAAAAGATTGTTCTTACTATGAAGAGGGCTAGATAGTACTTGTACACACGTACATCATCTCCATATGGATACTGAAAACAATTTGGTGAAATACTTAGCAAATTTCCCTACATTTTCAGAATGTATTGCTCTATTAATTTTTTAAATTTAATTTCAAAGAGTAAGAACAAAAGCAAGAAGAAAAATCAGAAACAAAAATAGAAACAGGGCAACATACAATACCTATGTCACAAATTTTCAAAACTGGAGTAGCAGATTAAGAATGAGTGATATATTATCTATTTTCATCATCAATTTTGTTTTAGTACAGCATCTAAAGGATCTCACTACACAGGTCGGATTCATAATGATTCCCCTGTTTTCAGCCACCATACTCAGTTTCATGGCCATCTCAGCACGCCCAGCGTCTGCCTAAGGCATTTTAGTTCACTGAGTTATCTGGCCGGCTCTCATATCATCAATTTATTTTTATTTTTATTTGTATTGTTTTTCAGAACTGGGGATTGAATTCAGGCCCTTGCACCTGCCAGGGAAGCACTTATTCCACTGAGTCATCTCCCCAGCCCCTCATATTATCAAGTGCTGATCTATTAATTTTTAAGAAAAAAAAATGTGTGACCAAGTTTACTCAGTGACTCTTCTAAAGACATTTCATCTTAGAATTTGTATTTAATTAGAGATAATTCCTGTGTATATTTCATAATATTACAGTTCATTATAATGAGTGAATTTAAAAGAAAAATTAGTGAATATCTTGAAGACATATATCTACAGAATTATTTCCCATGAGTAGATGTTTTTTTAGAACATGGCTCCCGGAAGGATTAATAACTTGAAGAAGTGAAGCAAAGATTAAAAATCTCTGACTTAATAATTATATGAGATTATGAATTTATAACAGTAAACGAATGGGTAATATTCCGAGCATCAAGAAATATTTTGTTGTCCTGATGTGTATTAGATACCATGCTGGATATAAACCATGTTAAGACATTGTTTTGGTTGATGTTAGGCTCACAATATAAATTTATGCAGCAATTAGAGAATCATTTGTGTAGAAATGCGGTGAATTTGAGAAAATATAAAGTCGCTACAAGCTTTTAGTCAGGGCGAGGACCTTAAAGGCTCATCATAAACTGTCAGGGAGATGCTGTGTTGTATGGACACGCTCTGTTAATGCTGGTGGAATGAGAGACTATCTGCTAAGTATATCAAGATGCATGCTTTTTGAATCAGATTCCTTTCTGGTTGCAATTAAAATTTCGGCTTTGCAAACTGTTAGCCACACTGTGCTGTCATACAAATGAGAAGTTCGTAAATTTAAGATATAAAAGACAGCATTTAATTGTTTCTTATCATGTTATACAGTTGCCTAAATATCGCTCCCCTTGGCAATATGCTAGATAGCTGCAATTTGGATATGGCAATAATATGGCCGCTACTGCATACCTTAGTGTGGAATCTTAATAACTACCTACTACAAAGTGTTAAGTAAGGGTTATTCGAGCATAAACTGCTATTGTACAAGTAAAAGTCCAGCACATTCTCTGTAGTGGTGCTGTGTGGTCTGCAAAGCAGTAGAAGACTGCAAACCAGTAACTTCCAGGGTAAAATCAATCCTTTTTTTGAGAGTCAGAATATAGGAAAGTTCACTGTAATATGGCATTGCCAAGACATCTTTTCCTGCTGATGCAGTTTTTTTTAAACTTTCATCTCTCAACATCCAGGTGTGGTGGCACACACTTATAATCCCATCAGAAGGGGGGCTGAGGCAGGAGAATTGCTGTGATTTCAAGACCATGTTGGACTACAAAGTGAGACAACCTAAACTTCACTGCAAAACTGTGACTCAAGAAAAGCAATACAAACAAACAAACAAACCTCTCATCTTTTAGTGGATTAGAGGGAAATTCAGATAATCTGAGAAGCACAGTGTAAACTGGACAAATGTTATTTATGTATAGATAAAAGTATACATGAGGCATTCACTTTTTGAGGCAATGAATAACAGCAACTATTTAGTAATAAGTGTATATATGCTTTTTTAAATAACTTTGAAGACATTAATTATGTAACTTCTCTGATCAAAGTCTAGGTTAGCCGATTCATTATGAGCCTGTCTTTGTTTCTCTATCTCTGTCTCTATTTCTCTGTCATTCATACACACACACACACTTAAAGTACTCTAACAGAATCAATAGTTGATGTTTGATCACCTGACATTTTGTTAATATCTGCAGTACACATTTATTTATTAATAATTTCATTAAACATTGAAATAGTTCCAAAAAATGAGTCTGCTTTATTTAGTTTTCATTGCTTAAACAAAATACCTGACACCTGAAACTTAAAGAAAACAGGTTTCATTTCTTCACAATTTTGGAAGTTTCAGCACATGGCTGGCTGATGCCCAGGCACAGAATAGAAGACCATGGCAAAGGAACCTCACTCAACTGGGAGGCAGAGAGACAGGGAAGGAACAAACACCAGAGAAGAAAAGACGAGGGCTTGGACATAGACCTGTGAATCCATGACTCACTTTTCCAATGGGAATCTGCTTCCTGCAAACTCATTCATCTCTGAGTGCATTAAGAGATTATCCCAGTGATGTAGCCAAGGATTACACAGTCCAACCACCTCTCCCAAAGTCTCTCAGTGCAGTCAAATTGTCAAGCAAGATTAACCTGCAGAATCCAATAAAATGCTTGCTTTTTGAGCTGTGATTCTGTACTGAGAAGTGCCCTGGACCATGAACTTGTTCATAGTTCTAGAGTCATTTCCTCAAGTAATTGGTGGTTCCTGGACTTACACCCAATAGAACATTTTAATTGGTATTTATAAATGAATCAGTTGAAGTTTGCAAATGAAAGTATTGCATAGATGTAGATGCTTCTCCATCTCCTCTAAGGCACAAAGGACCATAGTCACTGGTTTTCTCAGAAAATACCCTCATTAAAGTACAGCAATAACTGTGAAGGAACTGAAATGGGTATCAATCCTATTACTCCAAAATCCAGCCACTTATCAGAGCTTATATTTACAATAAACTTATTCACTATGACTTTATATCAATTTACTTCTTCAGTCCTTAATTCTTCCTTCTTCCAGAAAAACAGACTTTTGACTGTCATGAAAAATATATGTTCAGAAACTTACCAATCCCCAAAGCTGTAAGAACCAGTGTAGTGCACATAGGTGGAACCACCCACCATATACGTGACCTTAGTCTGAAGATTCTGTGAAGCTTCTTCATTCCACCACAAAACCTTAGGAAGTAAATAAAAAGTTGTGCAAGCTGAGAAGCATTTAAAAGTTCATCCTTAGACTATGAAGCATGTGAAAGAAGATTTTATTCTCAGATTTTAACACAATAATACGCACAGAGCCAAAAGCTATCACAATGCCTGCTGCATTTCCACGAAGACAGACCATGCACGCATGCCCTGCTGCACGTGTTCCTCACCCAGGCCACATTCCTCACTTGCCTTCAGCTGTAATATGTCATGTCTGTCACTTTTGTTTTGAAAAGTCTCCAGATGAACTGCTTCTGCCATCCCATGCTTGTCAGAGGCTGTCTTTCTGGTTGCTTGCATATTATAAAGCAAAAACCAAAGACGCGCCTGTAGAATCCTTTAACAGTTAACAGTATTGACTATGTAGATCAGTTCTGCTGACGTCATGGAGTCCTCACTACTTATTATTTCTGGGAATAGGCTCCTCCCCACAGGCCAAATCACAGCTCCTTTCAGGGTGATATGAGTCTTAAACACATCTCATGCCATGTAAACCGCCTTTCAACATTGACTAAAATGTTATCGGTCACTTGGTAAGCAATCTCTGTAGAACTTACTCAGATGACTGCTGATTTTTTTTTTCTTTCAAGGTGAGAAAAGACTTAGTGTCATAATAAGCATTAGCATATAATGAGCAGTTAAGTTTTAAACTTCTTTGGATCATGGCCACCCTTATTTTATTTTAGGGTCTTGATAATCACCAAAGTATTTGGCTCTCATAATTGAGAGATTTGTGGCTACTTTAGATGACCCCCAAATTTCTGTCATGTGAAAAGTAAGTACATCTACTTCTAAATGTCTGTTACATAGGTAGTGGTGTTTGAATTAGTTCTCTATTTCTACTGCTTCTTGTCCTAAAGTGTTGAAACTGAGACTCAGCTTTTACAGTTCTCCCTCTGGGAGACGGTGTTGTCAGTGGATTAGGCCTCTTCCCAGGCTATGAGAATTCCAACAGTGTGCTTCAAAGACAAAACTTTCAACCAGGTCTGGTGATCTAGGTCTGTAACCCCAGTACTTTGGAAGGCTAAGGCAGGAGGCTCGAAAGTTCAAATCAATCCTGGGCAATTTATTGATTTAATGAGATCCTGTTCTAATAATAAAAAAAAAAAAAGCAATAAGAAACACATGCTGGGACTACATCTCAGTGAAAAGGCCCTGGTTTCAAGTCCCAATACTACAAAAATTAAAATGAAAAGCATACAGAATGAAAGGACTGTCATGCGTAGTCATTATTTCCCCAAACACAGCACTAATGCATCTAAATTCAATAGCGGCATTCCTTTGCTCCTTTTCTGAGCTTTGGTTTCCAGCCCAAACAACCCTATTCCTACAGATGATTTTCTATTTCGGTGAATTTCTTGCTCATACCAGTCAAGGAACCCTCAGTAGGGGACTCTTAATCTACTCTGACAGCTGTATAGAAATTTAAATTGTAGGTAAGCAGGCTGAGGAACAAATTTGTACCTCCAAAATATCCTCCTTGGTAGGCAGTTTGACAGAAAGAATTCTTATTGATGTAGTCCCAAAATTTAGAGGGAAAGGTGGGTCAGAATAGGAAATACTAGGGATTAGCTCAGTAGCTAAGTACCTGTTTGGCAATCGCAAGGTCCTGAGTTCAATCCCTGGTATGAAAGAAGAAAGAGAAGAAAGAAAGAAAGAAAGAAAGAAAGAAAGAAAGAAAGAAAGAAAGAAAGAAAGAAAGAAAGAAAGAAAGAAAGAAAAAAAGAGGGAGGAAGGGAGGGAGGGAGCAAAGGGGGCAAGACACAGGGAAGGAGGAATACTAACAAATAGATTTGTGAGATAATAATGTATCAGTCTTCTTGGAACATTGATACAGAGGCACAGACAGAGAAAATTCCAAAATAAGATGTACATCACAATATGATCACTCTGAAACAATTAAACTCCTTGTTACCATAGCACATAGCCAGATTCCCTCCCCTCCCCCCCCCCCCCCGGGGTCAGAGGAGCTCACTTATCCACAGCCTCTACCTCTGTGGGTGTGTCTGCCTGAGGAAGCCCTAATGGGCAAACAGCTATCATGGATTCACAGAAAACATGTGTTCAAATACATATAAAAGATGTATCCTTCCCTACAACCTATGGTAACAGAGTCAGCAGAAACTTGCATCAGAAATACTTCTTCCAGTATGGATTCAGAAAGCAAGAAGTGGAGAAAATAAGGAGTGGAAATTCATTGTTGTTTGAAGGGAACCTCAGCTCTCAGTCTTTGTAACACCTAAGAATCAGCTGAGAGGAAAATGCAGAATGAGACTGGATGGGGGCTAGGCACATGGTTTCGCTCCCTCACCTGTCCAGTGAGTGTCAAACAAAATCTCATCAGGGCCTGTAGTACATTAGGAATTAGACAGTATGGAAATGGGTGAATTCCAAAACAATTAATGGAAAGGAAAGTAGGATTGTAATAATTAGACGATCTGCAGAAGTCCCTTGAATCCTACTTGAAATGCATGGATATGTAGAGGATGGGCTGCTATCTGATTAATTTCAGAGATCTCTTAGGGAGGAGTGAGGAAATCTGCTACTCGACCAACATACCTACTCCTGTCACCTCAGTGAGGAAGGTGAGAGCCAGGGAAGTAGCTCAGTAGGATAAGTGCCAAGTGCCTGTCTGGCAAGTGCAGGTCCTGACTTCAATCCCTGGTACCACAAAAAAAAGGAAAAAGAGAAAAGAAAGTTGAAAGTTGATTTAGGTGTAATTATTAAGTTGACAAAAATGTCATAGTCTTTCATTTGCAGGGTAGAAGAATTTAAACTAGTTGATCTGATAGAGTTTCAGTGACTTTTGTTGCTCTGATAAGAGTGTTTTAAAAGAGAATATCCAAGTATCAGACTAAAAAAAAAATCTGTAAACTGATCCTGCATGCTACCTGTAATGGTTAGGACTTTGTACCTGAAATTTAGGAGTTCAACATAGTCTATGCATGTTATCTCCTCATTGGGGAGAGTAATTAATAAAATTGATAGAGCTCTAATCTCAGGAACCATAGGTAACATATACGCAACTAGGGGCGTGTTAAGTAAAACTATGGAGCCAGACATCAGGTAGTTAGTGGAAAGTTTTGGAAAGTGATTTGAGATTATACTGATAATTGTCTAGTATAGACCATCCATTCTGCTCTTTTGCTGGTAAGGATAACTTTTATTTTAATCTACAAAGTAATGGCAGTAATAATATCCATGGCTCTTGCCCTATAGAAACAGGAATAGTTACAATAAATGGCAATGCTTGTTATAAAATTACTGTGCACCGGATGGCTACTTATTCTTCCAACCTATGCTGCATGGCTTTCTCTAATGCTTGCAAGATGACAATTTCTTTATACTCTTATGTAGGATTTTTATATTGGTTAAAGGTTATTCTTGTTTATTTCATAGTAGGAATGCCTTGCGTCAATAAAGTGATGGGTATTTGGGATTGATGTTTTATTTTCTGCCTCCCCATAAAAATAAGCATGAATCATATGGGCCTAAGCAATTTCAATATCCAAGTCCTTGTAGTACTACAAGCAGCAGGTAAATCCCTCCAGGGGCTGCAAATGAAAATTTCTGGCAATAAACTAGTTTATAGGGTTATGGAAATGAATAGGTCACTGCATTCATTTTATAGCACCCCACATAGCTTTGTATGGATAAATCATGATATAAATGTTGTAAGAGAACATGGAAGGGTTACATAACTAAAGAGCTTATAAAAAGCTTTCTAATAAGAACTTATGGAGGTTCTTTTAAATGTTTTCTCCATGTGTGTAGTGTGTGCATGCACACACACACACACACACACACACACCTGCAGATGTCCATCTGTGTATGTGTGTGCATGTGTGTGATCTACCACTAGATACTGAGCCCAGGCTCCTTGCATGACAGGCAGGCACTCTATTGGTGAGCTACAGCCTCAGCCCTGTTTCACGTGCTTTGGAGGCAAAGCCTCACTAAGTGTCCCAGCCTGGCCTCAAACTGTGGCTCTCTGGCTTCATCCTTTGAGACTACAGGCATGCACAGGGCTCCATCATGGAGGGAGCTTTAGAGATCTCACGCAGGTCTTTGCTTGCTAGCTGGCAAGAGGCGAGCAGCTCCCCTCTGCCATTCACTCCCACTACAGCATGCTGTCATCGCTGGGTCCTGTGGCAGCACAGGGAACACCACAGCCTGAAGCTCCTGAAATCACATTGAAAGTGGCTTAAGGATGGCAGAAAGCTGACAACAAACCACTGGCTTTCCAGGACCTGTAACCAAGGCACCTGGAGTAGCAAGGAGAAAGAGAATCACTCCAGGAAGCAAGAATAGATTAGCAGAAAAGGTAAAGGTCATGGAGATGCAGAAGACATTGCAGAGTAAAGAACAAAGCAGTCTGGCAAGAGATGCCTGGTTCCCATGGTGGAAAAGACCTGATTCTGCAAGCGCAAGGTAAGCCTCGCAAGTGCTGGCAGCCCCAGTAATAAAAATGAGTCACAGCACTAGTCCCAGGAACAACACCCAGGCAATATAAGGTGCAAATACAAAGTGGGATTTTCCACTAACAGCTTGGCACTGGAGTGGAAATCCCCTGTAGCACCTGCCACATAGGGATGGTACAATCAAGAGCCACTTGAGAGAGGCGTATTGTTCAAGACTGAACTACTCTGGGAACAATGGGTCACAGAACAGCCACACTGCAAGGGATCTAGGTAGGAGACACTGGGTAGGAGACACTTACAGACAGGCAGTGGGCTTGTCACAGAGGCCTGAGAAGTTTAGGGGCTGAGGACATTGGGCACTGGGGACACAGTGCCTGAGAGCGCCACCCTCCATGGTGAGGACACAGGCCCACTGCTTGTGCTTTTCTAAAGAGGCTGGTCTGAAAACACCAAGACGGAGAGCAGAGGATTGTGGTCACAAAGGAACATAAAGATGAAAAGTCCTTTGAAGTGGCAGTGAACACACTATGCACTGTCCCCACCCAGCTAGAAGGATGGGGCAGATTCAGCATCCACCCAGCAAAAGCCAGGTAGGAGGGAGCGAAAGTAGCAGGCCCAGGACAGTGGCAGTACATGTCCTGGGATGAACGGCCCACCCATGCACCTCGGTGCGGAGGGGTGTCTTGGGCTCATGTATCTTTGGCTTTCTTTGCTTTTGTTTGTTTTGTAGTTTTCCTCTTTTACCTATTTATGTTTTTTTTTCTATTACATTCATCTAAACCTATTTATGTTTTTATTTTTGACAGGCCTTTTCAACTTATTTCTTATTTTCCTTTCTTTTTAAAATTACTTCAGTTTTTCCTTTTTTCATCCTTCCATTTAAATTATTAGTACAATCCTTGTTAAAATTTAGCTCTTTAGTTTACCTATATTATTAGTGCTGAATTTTTTTTGCAATATTAGTCCTTTTATATTTCTTAAAGAATTAAAAAGTAGTAAATCAAAATTAGAAGTGCTACCGAATTTCACTAAACAAATTAATAAGAATTCAACAATGGTTGTTACATTACATACTGTTGTCTTCAAATTATTCAGCTTTCAGAAATCTGAGGGGCCGAGGAGATGGCTCAATAGAATAAGCACTTGCCTGGCAAGCACAAAGGCCTGAGTTCCTCAGTTCTGTCAAGAAAGAAGGAGAAGAAGAAAGAAATCTGCTCACAATCCACTTACCATATATAAAAGGAAAAAATCTTTGTGGGTCTGAACAATGTCTCCTCTGTGGTGATTATTTGTTTTCCATTTTAAATACTTTAATTTCTTCAAATTTGTTATCAGGAGTGAAATAAAAAATATAATTGAGTCCCATTATCATTATCATGGAAATGGCTTTAAGAGAAAAATGGTCAGATGAGTAATATTGCTTCCCATTGTCAACCAGCTCAGAGTTGCCAGGACAAGCAGACAGCAGTGTCTGTTCAGAATGCTCAAGATCTGTTACATAATACAACTCACCTAGTCACAGGAGAAGAAACTTGGGAAACAACTTGGGTGTACTTCTTGATTTCATCATATAAGACAAGCACAAAAGCACCACCCATGCCTCGGAGAACACTGGACCATGCACCCTTGAAAAAAGCTTTGCCTCCCTCATCACGAGCAAACTTCCTCCAGCAGTCAATTGTGCCTGTGTGCATGGTGTCAGTTCCTTTTCACGCTGACTGCATCGTCATGTGGCGGCGAACAGTATCAAATGGATAGGAAGTCAGGCCAGCCACAGTGGTGACAGACTGCGCAATCATCCAGCTGATGATGACGTGAGTGTTTTGGGGGTCCAAAAGCATTCCCCTTGTAGTGACATACATACCAAAGTAGGCAGCTCAGTAGATGATAATACCCTGCACGGACATATTAAAGCCTTGATACAGGCCCTTAATCCCATCAGATTTGTAGATTTTAACCAGGCAGTCACCAAGGTCTTTGAAGTCCCTTTCAGCTCCAGCTTTGTCCACATTGGCTGCTAGACTGGTACAGACAAAATCAAGAGGGCACACAAAGCACAAGGATGTGGCCCCTGGGGCACCTCCTGATGCCAGGTTCCTTGCAAAGTAGCGCCAAAACTGGGTCCTCTTGTCCACAGCACCCAGGAAGATCTGCTTGTATTTATCTTTGAAGGCAAAGTTGAGAGCCTGGGTGGGGAAGTATCTGATGACGTTAGCCAGGTTACCACCCCAGAAGGACAGGACTCCCTGCTCTTCGGGGATTCGAACCACACAATCTATAATGCCCTTGTACTGCTTATCTGCCGTGATCCGCTTGATGGCGTGTTGCACCTGCAGCAGCAGCTTGACCCGCTCGATGGGCGCTACCGCAGTCTTGGAGATGGCTGTGGTCACTCCTCCTGCCAGGAAGTCCTTGGCGAAGGACACAGCAGCTTCATGTTGGAAGAAAAGAGGAAGCAGGTGACTGCGGGACAGAACTAGGATGGGAACCAGCTTTGATTCCCAGGCTCTAGTGTGGTGATTATTATTTTTAACTGTTTTATTTCATCTTTTTTAAAAGTAAATTAAGGATTCATGCATGGTTCATTTCAGGTGCTTGTTAACTCTCATTTACTTTAAGTTGTTAGATTTTCATATTAAATAGAATTTGATTACCTTATGATTGGCCTGTGTTTGCATGTTAATTTACTTATCACTAGTTTTTTACATTTTTCTTTCTTGCAGACTCTTGGGATCTGGTCCTATTTTCAAGGCTGATTAAGATTTATAACCTGAAATATAGTGCACCAATACTTGCATTAACACAGTACAGTAACTATGATACAGTTACTAAGAAACTTTCATCTGAGGATGCCAAAAGCCCATTCCCCCCGCAGAGAGAAAAAAATTCCCCAATTCATTGTTAGTCAGTCTCATTGCACCATGGCTTATCTTTTGGTGGTGGTGGGAAGGTGGACAACTGAGAATCAAACTCAGGACCTCATGCTTGCCAGGTAAGCAGCTACTGTCTATCTCCCAATCCTTATTTTTTCTGCCACCCTCTGGATTTTGATAATTATCATTTTAGTGCCTCAATTACAGTATCCACATTTTGAAAAATGAATGAATGAACAAGAAAGGAAATCGCTAGCAAACCCATCAAATTAGTTGTACAGATTGCCATATATAAACTTAAAAATTAATGAAAGAATTAAAAAGAAGAAAAAACAATCAAGAATTAGCTATTCTTAAATTCTATTGTTAATGGCAACGTAGGTGCTACTTTCTATTGCTTTTTGCTGCATGGCACTATGCAGTTTGTCACTGTTTCATCAACATAACTGCTATTCATTTTCTTGTCTATGAGTACCCTTGGGTATAAAATTCTCAAGAAACGTCATGACACTAACAGGATCTTAAAAGGAGAAGCGATATCCCTGGTGGATTAACTAGTGACCAGCTGAACTGCATCAACGCGGTACTGGGGTGCAGACAACCCACCTGAGGATTATTGCCAGCAGCTTAAGAGACTTGGAAGGGAAGATGGCGCGCTGTTGACTCTCCTGGAGAAACTTGTTACTCTAGCTTTCCTGATGTGAACTTGTCTGTTTTTATCATCAGAAGAGCTCAGGTCCCTGCTATCACTGAGGAAGGCTGTGGTTCTCTTGGGGAGCTCTGGCCCCTACTTCTGGCTCCAGTGCAGTTCCCTCAGCCTGCTGGCACACGTCCTTCACCCCACTGGCACAGACTTTCTAGCTTCCACCGTTGACCCTTGGGATTTCTCAGTGTAGATCCTAAAACAGACTTGCAGAAGACATTGCTGTGGACTCCAAACCTCTGATTGGAGTAGCGGATGGCATCGCCATGGGATCCAGGATTCTCAGCTGGATTCTTTGAGTCTCTAGTCTGTGGACAGATTCTGCTGTACTCTTTTGCATTTACTCTTTGGGTGAATATTATGAAATAATCCTTTTAACTATGTATCCTTTGCTAAGTTCTCTCCATGTAAACCCTGCCTAGAGCAGATATCCATTCCAAAAATCTCAACATAAAAGCAAAAGTATGAAAAATCAAGGCATTGTGACTCTTCCAAATTCCATAATTAGTAATGAATGCCAAGACAGAAAATGCAGTGCCAAGCAAAGAATTCAAAAGACTGATTTGTAAAAATGTTACTGACTTCAAAAAGGTTAGAAATAAACTAAAGTAGAAGATGCAAAAGCAAAAGGAGCAGTTAAAAAGAGACACACAGTCTGCGTACACGCTATAGGGGTTTCATTAGCCTTAAAGAAGAATGAAATTTATTTGCAGGAAATGGATCAATCTGGAAAAAAATCATGTTGAGCAAAATAAGCTAAAATCAGAAAGGTAAATATTGTTCGGACTGGCCTGATAGGTCAGCAGACTAAAGTGCCTGCTTAGGCAGAGCCTGGCGTGCCAGCCCCACCCCTGGAGCTGGGCATGGAGGTGCACGCCTGTAATCCCAGCACCTGAGAGGCTGAAAACAGCAGAATCACTATGAGTTCTATCTACGTAGTGAGACCCTGTAGACCCTGTCCTAAAATACAGAAAAAAACTTCTCTATTATGCACAATATGTATTAAAAAAACAGAAGAGAGATTTACTGAATAAGAGGAAAGCAATGAGGACAAGTGGGGTAGGTATAAGGACACACAGTTGGGGAAACGGATATACTGAACATCCATTATTTGCGTTGAACTCCCTCTCCAAATGTATGCAGTTTAAGGGAGACAGAGCAAAGGTGGTGAGGAGACAAGTACAACATGCTAACTACATGAAGAAATTTACCAAAATGAAACTTGCTAGTCTCTGTAGCTACTGATAAATAAAGACAAGAATAACACAAAAATACAACCCAGGCAGATGAGGGAATGAGCATCCTAGACAGTGTGGAAGCATCAGCACGAGTGACATGGAGCAACCAAGACGAACGGAAAGTACTCTCACATGTTCATGATGGTGAGCAGAAGCACTGAAAGGGCACCCAGCTTTTCAAGGCAGATGTACTTATGCCAATGGGCACTGATTGGACTTATTCCCAGAATATCATACCCTGATCTTTGTGGTCTAGGGCTCAGATGGGAGAATCAAGCAGCAGGTACAGAGGCAGAATGGCTTGTCAGTTGATGATTTGTTTATACGTGCATTGTAGCAACCAGCCGTGTACCACAATGACCAGCCATCTCTACCAGACAGAAGCAGCAGGATCTGAATCATAAACTATCACCCAGGCAACTACAAACTAAAGTATGAAGTATACTGGTGGCCGCTTAGATGGCGGAATTGGTTGTTTTCTGTTACAGTTTGGCCTTTATTATTAGAACACAGATTGTGCTTGGAAGACCTAAATTTGGAAACACTGACTGGCTGGGTCCCTATTGCGAGGAATCCTTGTTACAAAGTTAAGGCTTTCATAATATATTTTCATAATTAAGAGGGAAGAATATGTTTACATTCCATGTCTGTTTTAATAATACTGTTGAGGATGATCTGGAGGAAGAAAATGTTCTAAGCCAGAGGGAATGAGCATGACTGAAACTCCTTAACTCAAGAAAGAAAAGGAAAAGGAGAAAGGGGAAGTAGAACAGGAAAAGGAAGAGGAGGAAGAGAAAGATCATGAAAAGGAGGGGCAAAAGGGTAGGGAGAAAAAAGAAGGAGCCTGAGTCAGTCAGTAAAAGAAAAATAGAGATTTTACAAATTAACTAGGAAATTAACTTGGCCTAAGGATAAAGTCAAAGACATATTTAGTTATGCAAATTAAGGAATCAAATAGATAGTAATGCCAGTCTTCAATACAAAAATATTTGGAAAATCAGATGAAATGTGGAGAGGGAAAATGATGAGATTGTAAAGAAGCACACAGAACAACTCTGAAGGGCTCGGTTCCTAGGCAGTCTTGAGAAGGCAGAATTGTATTGGTTGCATAAAATGAAAAGAAATGAATTGGGAGAGGTCATTCTAAAAACCCTGTTTAAAATATAGGTAAGAATATTGATTTTATTCAAGCCGTTTCAATAATGAGAACACTCCAGGAGGAAAAGAAGATCAGCAAAGTTTTGTCTGGAACTTCTATAGAAATGAGTTCAAGGAATTCCTTGAGATCAAACAAGGGAAAAGGTTTTAAGAGAAAGTGAATAGTTATTAGTTAAATCAGTTTCAGTGAGACACTGAGATAAATTCTTTGTCCACCTACAGAATCAATAGTAAATCTCAATGAGTAGTTTGAAAATAGTGACCAAACAAGTCAGACTACATGTACTGTATAATATTATTGATATGTAAGCAAAGAGACTTCATAAACTTGTGCAATACGTTTTGGAGACAGTAACTAGAAAATAAGCAAAAAAGATGTGTCAGTTTTATAGGTAGGAAAAAATATGGGAAAGAACATAAAATACGTCATTGCCAAAATTTTAATTTTTCGATCAGGTAATGAGGTTTTGGCATGAATGTATAAAATATATTTGAAACTTTCATAGAAAAATTCTGATGTAAAACATTTGGTTACATTTATAGAAAGACTTAGGAAGACAGTAACATAACTAATGAAACACATTCAAAACTGCCATGACCTCTTTTGAAGAAATCAATTAATATAATTCCCCTTATGAATGACCAACCGGGTTAGGATTTTGGTAAATGAAATCCAAGTGAGAAGACAATGAATGTAATCAGGCATGAAAATGCTAGATTCTATGAGACAGTGAGGACACTGAATACCTTGGAACAAGTATGGCAGGCACATCTCTGCTGTGATTACCAAGATATTCCTCTCATGGGAAGAACTAGTCCTGGATAAGGCATGTAGCTTACCACGTGCCTAGAATGCACTGGGTTCCCCGTTCAACCTGCAACATCACAATAATAACAGATAAATAAACAGTAATATTTTGTATGTCTCATTGTCCTAGCATAGTATAGAGGCGAAGGCCTCACATAGACAGCAGAACACTGCTTGGCAGTAAGTAATACATGGGAGACATCTGGCAAACACTGACAAAACTGATGACCTCAGGAAACTTCAGCTCACAAAGCGAACTACAAGTCATCAATTATCTAGAGACAGTTTTGCATGAGCAGGAAGTGTTTTAATTAAACAAACAGTATCTTAGCCCCAGGGGAAATCTTTATACCCCCATCACAAGGGATTTTGGTAGAAATATAAATTAACAGTAACAACATTCTCTAGAAAAGTTCTTAATTCTACCATTTTTTATTTTATTTTATTTATTTGGTACAGGATCTCACTATGCAGCTCAGACTCATAGTGATCCTACTGTTTTCAGGCTCCCCAGTGCTGGGATCGCAGGCATGTGCTACCGTGCCCAAACTCAGTGGCCAGCTCAGCTTGCCTGGTTGGTTGGGGGAGTGAACACACAGCATGCAGTATTGGAAATCAAACCTTGATCTCTGCGCTTGTCTAAGCAGGCACCTTAGTCTGCTGAGCTATCTCTGCTGCCCTAAATTCTTAATTTTAAACTGTATTTGCTATTATGATTGCTAATTTTTTTTTTAGCAAGAAATGGTCAAGGATATATTCTCAGACTTGATTTCTTTAAAAATCTGTTGATCCTATATTGTTAAAATTCTATCAACCAGTATTTTTTATATATTCTATTAATTGTAGTTATCCATCTTACCTTTTTGCTTATTGCTTATCTATGCTAGCATATTTCTTGAGAGTATTAGGTTTTTACCCATAATGATAAAGAATCCTGAAGAAAAATATTAGATACATTATTTTTTTTCATTTTTGATGACAACTCTGTCCATATCTGCTTGGACATTGCTAGTAGGACTATGAATGACAATAAAGCTTTTTAGGAAAAATTTTGAAATTATAAAATAACAAAGTAACCCTTTCACAATGGATTGTGGATTTATTTATCTGAAAGTAATTAACTTAAAATTATGCAAAAAGTTTTCCATTCAAATCTTTATGTTCCTATTTACTGAAGAGCTGCACACTGAAAATAACCCTAATTCGAAATCTTTGTATTTGATTGAATGATATATAGACATTAAAATAGCTAGTACTGTTTCATAGAATGGCTAACTCATTGTTAGTGTTAGAAACAATACACTTGGAGTATAATTACACAAAAAAAAGAAATACAGGAAAATGTGAACTGTAGGAACCTTCTCTGTAATATACCATGTTGCATCATTCTATTGCACACGTGATCTGATGTCTTAAATGCTATTGTTTTTGCCGATCTCAAAACAGAAAAGTGTACCCAGGGTAATTGCTGTAACTGTTCTTGTTTACATGAAACTGTTAGTTCCAAGCACCAAGACTTTGTACTGTTTGAAATGTTTGGAGATGCAGACTGAAAGACCCTTACAATGGTTTAAAAAGAGCCTAATAAGTAATGCTGGTCAGAGGTCAGAAGAAAGAATACTGAAAGAACTAAACATTAAAGGTCACATGATCTTAGCCAAAAGCCTGCAAAACTGCTCAGACTCGGGAGATCTCAGCTAGGAACAAGGACTCTGCTGTTTCATATGCTCTAGCAGAAAAATTTACATTTTGACCACATCTCAGGACTTTGAGGGAGAGTAGAATTTAGTCTGTTAAATTAACTAAGCTGGCAGAAGACATTTAAAGACAGCTCAGCATTCGGGCTGTGGCTCAGCACTGCTGGCTGCTTATGGTAATTTCATAGTCAGCACTGGGAGCAAAAGGCAAAGCAGAAAATTTTGAAAACAAATTTTGTCCCAAAAGGAAATCATGTAAATTTGGGCCCAAATGAAGTTTCATTATTAAAGATAATAGCAATACTGGGAAAGAATCAAGTACTTTGTACAGGAACAAGAAGAAAGATTCCTTTGTAAGTATTACAAAAATCAGCAAGAACTCACCATACACAGGCTTCAAAGGTGCAAAAGTATAAACCTTTCATTTGAGAGGTGAGCACCTGAGATGCCTGCCCAAGAAGGGCCTCCTAGGGAGTGAGTTTTCCAAGTTTCATCAGTTATCCAGGTAATTGGAAGGAAATGCTGCCATTGTCCCAGGAAACTGATTACAGACCACAGTGGTAGCAGACCTTTGTGGAATGAATGTACAGTTTACTAGCATGCAGAATGGGTTTACTGGCATGAAGAATGCAAGTCTATGGGATTCCTACAGCCTCTTACCCAGAATTCAAAGGAAACCCTAGAGCCAAGCAAAGAATTCCTGAGAGGTCAGTGCACAAAGCTATGCAAATAATACCCAAGGTGCAGTGAAGACCCCAGGAAGTCAAAAGTGGCAGGAATGTGTAACATTTGCTGAGGAAAGCTCCAAGTGAAGAGTAAAGCTGAAGGAGAAGCCATGTGGGCTACAGCAAGCAATGCCATATGTGCTGGGAGGCTGACGCCCTCTGGAACTTACCTCTTACCATCATGTGCTCCTCAACACGGATATGGTGCTACAGGACTTACTACATGCCCTACCCGATTTTGGTCTTGTTTTGATCTGATTCTTTCCTACCATATAATTCCTGGAATGGGAATATTTACCCTGTGTGACTGTACCTTACCATTGTAAAACTTGCTTTTAATTTTTATAAAGATTCACAGCTAAAGATTTTTTAAAATCTCACTAAAGTCTTGGATTTTCTTCAGTACTGCAGAAACTGTTGAGTCCTTGACAACTCTTAGGGTTGGGATAACCATAATTTACATAATGAGATGGATCTGGATGCACTTCCCCTTGGGAAGGGCCAAGCCAACGGGAAGTGGTAATTTAGATCTAGAATGTTCCCCAGAAGTCTCTTGTGTCCTGAGGAGAAACTTTGGAAGGTGACTGGATCTGGGACACTGCACTCACCAGTTGTATGAACTGCTGATTAGTTAAATGTTACTTGTGCTTTGAGGAGAGGGTCTGGTGGGAAGAGGCATCACCAGGAGCTGCCCTCTGGGAGAATGTAACTTTCTTCCCAGTTCCTGTTTTCTCTCTTTTTGCTTGCTGGCTGATATGAGGTGAAAAGACTTCCTCCAGGACACATCTCACCATGATGTTTCTGTTTTGGAGCTGAACAACCATGAACTGAACCCTCTGAACCATGAGCCAAACACAGCTCTTCTCCCCTGAAGATATATGTGTCAGGTGTTCCATCTAATGTACCCTATAATCAACAAGCCTTCATCCAGCAGTTTGTTTAAGCATCTCAAATGTATTTATCAAAGAAAATCTGAGTGGAATCACAAAAAACTATGTACATTTTTTTTAGTGGGGGAAATCTGTTCTTGGATTTGATTCAGGGGTCTCCTCGGCTAACCATGTGACTCTGCAAACTTTATAATTGTTGACTGTAATTGTCCTGCTTTATCATTTTTATTTATTCTGATCGTTTTTTTCACTCAGTGATGTTCTTTATCCACTTTACTTGTTATTTTTCTATTTTATTATAGTGGGTTTTTTTCACTGAAATTTTCTTGTTTGAAAATTTCAAACTGATCACTCTCATATTTCTAATTTTAAAATTTACAATTTAAAAAATTATAATTAAAGGACAAATTGACTGGATTTTTTAAACTATCATGATTTTAAATACATGTTTATCAAAATTTATAACTTAAAATTCTTTCTCAAAACAGATTTCAGAGTATTTTGTTGAAATTATGTTTAAACTTTTGTTTCTTTCTTGGCATATATCCAAATTATTGTATAACAGGAAAGGAATGTAAATTATTCTTACCTGATAATTTTAATCAAAAGCCCAGACTCGAGTGTGTTCACATTAATTCTCCCATCATATCATCTTCTGATAAGCAGTTAAGTCATAAACTCCTTTATAGATGATAAAAGCCAGAGTTCAATTGCTAAGACTAATATAATTAAAATCTAACAACGAATTAAATCCTGGTTCCATTTTTTCATATTTTCTATGTTTAATGTAGTTTTTCATTCAGTATTATCAATACCCCTTTATTATAAAATCTAAAAGACGTGTATGATCTGTAGATAAATCAGAGTACTTTATCACATGGAATAGACATGATGCAATGTTTCAAAGTCCTTTGCGATAGCTTTGTTGCACTTGGCATCCTCTTTTGCTTGTCAGGTGTTGATTGTACATCTAATGCCTTTGATAAAGCTCTCTAGTGCCTTTGATAAAGTTAAAGGTCACTTATTCCTCAGGGTCTTGGTAGAAATGATAGCTGAAGTCTTTCCAGACAGCAGGAGACACATAGAGCCTGAAGCTCAGGCTCACTACTGAGTGCAATTTTGAGAACTGCCTGAGGGCAGCGCACAAGCTTTGAGTTGTTGATCCAAATGTATTTAAAACTTTCATCAAATCAAATCAAATCCCAACACTTATGTTTGGCAATAGACATAATGTCTTCATTTAGGAAGATTTTCTGGATAATGTTTAGCTCTTAATCCCTGGGTTACTCCTCTTTTGGAATCTTTCACGAATTAAGTTTGTTATCCATAGCATAGTATAACAGTATGGGATTTTTTTAGCATGAAATGTTTTTCCAGAAAAATGTTGTATATTATTTCATTAAGACTAAAGAATAAAAAGCTACTGATAGTAATAGGGTAGTAAATAATCTGGCCTTCAGTGTGGAGACTCCTCAAAAGAGTAGGACTAGAAATCCCATTCAAGCGGGCTATCCCCCTACTGGGAATTTTCCCAAAGGATCTGGATACATTGTATCATAGAGATATATGTGTACTATGTTTATAGCAGCGCAATGTGTGATAGCAAAATCTTGGAAACAACCAAGATGTCCATCACATGAGGAATGGCTGAAAAAGATGTGGTATTTCTGTATAATGGAGTATTTCTCAGCTATTAAGAATGATAAGTTTGAAGCATGTATATTGAAGTGGATGCCACTTGAAGATATACTCATAAGTGAAATAAACCAGACACACATGTGTAAATATCGTATAGTCTCCCTAATATAACAAGCGAAAAGCAGAAATACAAAAGGTAACGTAGAACAAGTAAAATCAATTGAGTCAGATAAGGCAAAGTGAATGGCATATGCTGCAGGATACTAATCAGCTTTTCTTCTAGATGGTTAACAACCTAAGATCACAAGTCAGAGTTGGAGAAATAGAAGAGCCACAAGGCCCGCCAACATTTTGGCCCTAGCCTTTCAAGGTCAGCGAAGACTCAGGACATAGCAGAACCTGTACTGCAACATCATGAAAGTCAGGTGAGCTCCAAATTTTCTGAACAAGGAGATTATGGAGCCACAGAGGAAAGAGACTGAAGTTCTAAAGTGTGCTTGGGGAGAGTCACATGAAGAGAAAACTTTCTCTCAAGCTCTCACAGAGAGCAATCTGGTCAAGCATTGGCCGTGACTCATCCGCATGGATGACACAGACAAAGGAACTACAGAATAATGTACAGGACTACAAGATAAACCCTGAGAAGACTTCAATGACCACATAGGAAATATAAAGTTCATGTGTTGGTATATAAGTCTTGATCTACCTAGGTCTTAACCATCCAGCAGAAAAGTATAAAAACGAAGTATACATCGTGAGCCCATAATATTAAGCTGAGCTGTAAATGGCTATGGCCGACAATTTCTTTGAATAACTCACTATGGTTGTAGAATACTGGACTGTGTTGGATTGTGGTGTCGAGTTCAAGCACTTAAGTTAGTTGAATGTCAATGGAGTGCCCACTTTTGACAGGTGTAGACAAAGGAAGGGGTATAGAAAGAAAAAATCATGATGTGTGTGTATAGACAGTACAGTTGGGATAGATAACGCTGTGCTTCTACATAATTCTATGAGAGGCAAGATCTGCACTAATGGTGGTTGGACAGGATATTATGTTGGCTTCTAGTACTACAGTCATCCACTAGGAAAATAATTATTGAATTTTTGATATAATTCAGGTATAAAAGAATAAGATAAGTAAGCAGCTACACTCTTAATTCACTGATAAGAGATATCTGCTAAAATAATATCTGTAAATACAATATCATGTATGCACCTTGTACAATATCAAAACGTTAGGAAAACAGTTTGCAATGTATTAGTTTATCGAATCTGTATGGTTAAGGTGTCTTGAAACTGTCTGATTGACATTTGTACTTCAATAAAATAAAAATAAATAAAAAAATAAATAAAAAAATAAAAAGTATCAAGGTGCTATGTTTAGGGGATGATGGACCGCTTTGTGAGTGTCACTATAATGATTGTGCTCTCACTCACATTCATTCTCAAATGTTTTCCTAAGTGAAATAACAAGATGCAGTTAAAGCACTGGATTGTTAAATGTACACAACCCATAGATTTACTTTATTTGTGCTAATAATTTCACTGAATTCTTACTAACACATTATTGATGTTGAAATTGTTTTTGAAATTTTCAGTCCTGCCAGGGAGACGGTGCAGTGGAATTAGCACTTCCCTGGCAAGCGCAAGAGCCTGAGTTCAATTCCTGGTTCCAAGGGGGGGAAAGAGAGAGAGAGAGAGAGAGAGAGAGAGAGAGAGAGAGAGAAATTCTATGTCGGAGCTGTAAATGGTTTTAGCCAACAACTTCTTCAGATAACCCACTATTATTGTGGACTGCTGGACTGTGTTTGATTGTTTTGCTGAGTTCAGGCACCTATAATAATTGAATAACAATGGAATGCCCATCTTTGACAGGACTAAAAAAAAGGGGGAGGATACAAAGGAAGAACCATTCTGTGTTTGTATAAACAGTACAGTTAGGATAAATACTTTTGTACAATTCTATGAGAAGCAAACTTTGCACTAATAGTGTTTGGACAGGATATTCTGTCAGCTTCTAGTACTATGGACAACCACTAGGAAGATAACAAGGCAGAAAGTACTAACTATTGAAACTGTACTATAATTCAGCTTTAAAGAAATAAGATAAGTATACAGCTACATTCTCTTAATTCATTGATTAGACACATCTGCTCTAATAGTGTTTGTAAGTAGAATATCATGTATGCACCTTGTATGACAAACCACTACAAACACCATATGCAATATATTAATTATTGAATCTGTCCTGTGGATTTGATTTGAAACTGTCTCATTGCTATTTGTTCTTTAATAAAATAAAATAAAATAAATTTTTAAAAATCTGACCTTAATTATTTATTTTCAGTTCCCATGGTGGTCTCTCAATGTTTTCTATTTTATAAAAGACATGTTTTGCATTTATCCCTAATACTACAGAGTCTTAATATAACAAAACCTCCCAAAAAAATGTATCAACAAAAAGGTGAAATTTCTATTCCCATTTAATGAAGAGCAACCTCACTAGTGCAGGATGTGATGAAGATAAATTAATGCATTGTAAAAAGGACCAGAAAAGTTTGTGTTCAGTGGAAGCTTAAACACTAATTCAGGAAAAAAAAAAAGACTTCAAAATGCAATATATCCTGAATAAGAATCTAATTATCCTAACTATTGCATTTCTTAGCAAGCCAAACTTTGCTTTTATGTCTGCTATGAAGGCAACAATCACCGAGCATGATGATGCATGTCTGTAGACCCAGCACATGGGACACTCAGGTAGGAGCGCTATGAGTTCAAGGCCAGCTCGGGACACATAAGTGAGTTAAAGGCCAGCCTACATTACATAGCAATATTTTGTCTCAAAAAAAAAGAACAAGGAAAAAAAGATGGCTGCAATCTAGTACAGTTTACAGAGGTCTTTTTTTCATTAATATGTATTGATTTCAGAAATTCTTGAGCATAAAATTTTTCAAAATTCCAGAAAGGTTCAATTATAGTAGTAATTTTTCATGATAAAGCATATTTATCACTAGGCCTGGACTCTTGGTTCTTATATGTAATGGTGGTATTCATTTTAAATATTCTTATAAAATATATTGAAATCATATAATCTAAAGATCAACAAGTAGAATCTCTCATTTATTATCATATTTGTTTTTTAATGTAGTATGACACACATTGGTCACTCTCAACATCTTAGTGTTTCACAATACTGTTTGCACATATTGCTAATGTACAATATATTTTAGATGCCCTTGTTTGATAGAAATATCTGATGAAGCCAGGCGTGGTGGCACATGCCTGTAATCCCAGCACTTGGAAGGCTGAGGCAGGAGGATTGTTGTGAGTTTGAGACCAGCCTGAGCTACAAAGTGAGCTTAAGGCCCACCTGAACTGCATAGTGAGACCCTGTCTCAAAAAGATAAATATCTGATGAAATTAAAGCCAAAAAAAGTTGTACATGTCCCTGTGAAGGTTTTTACTATCACAGACTATAACTTTCTTATCAAAAGAATCCTTGTCTTCCTTTCATACAAATCCATTATTGCCAGGATAAATGGCATCTGTTGTCAAGAAGAAGTTGAACATGGTACATCCTCAGTATATCTTTATTAAATATTCTAATGGCACCACTCATGCTTGTTAAATTGTTCGAGCTCCTGAAACAGAACTGAAAGCCAACATAGATCCTAATTGCAAATAACAAGCTATGCTTATTGATCTCCTAAATAGCTGCACAAGTGTCCTTCTCACAACTTCTTGGCAGGAAAGCCACACAATGGATAGATCAATGAAGTTAACAACAAAGAAAAGAGCACCATTATTTGAGTTGTAAAGTTACAGCCCACTCTTGCTGTTTTATTCTTCTTCTCCACAAAGAAACCTAGCATTGCTTTTTCTTGCTCACTCTGTTACATTTTTAAGGTTAACAGGTAAGATGATATTTATAGCATCAGGATACATAATTATATATTTATTTACGTGTGTGA
Source organism: Ctenomys sociabilis (assembly GCA_004027165.1). Lineage (NCBI taxonomy): Eukaryota > Metazoa > Chordata > Mammalia > Rodentia > Ctenomyidae > Ctenomys > Ctenomys sociabilis. The sequence continues at coordinate 36,817 of PVKA01000816.1, read as the reverse complement.
AGTGTCTTCATTAATGTTATGTAAAATGTCAAAGCCTAATAAACAATACAGGAGGCTGCTCACAGGATACAAAGGTTTGATTATGTGGGATGGAAAGATCTCAGGTGACACATGGGTGCTATATTAGTAATACTGTATTAATTATTTTAAATTTGCTAAGATAACTGACTATGAGTTTTCTTATGTTGAACAAACAAAAAGTAGTTAAGTATGTCAAGAGAGGGCTATGTTAATTAGCTGGATAGTGGTGATCTTTTCATTATGCACACATAGATTAAATCATTACATTATAAATGTTAAATATATGTAATTTTTAATTATGATCAACAGAAGTAGGAAAAAAGGAGTTCAATTCCAAAAATAAGTGCTAAGAAAATAAGGATAGAAGTATATGACATTTAAAAAATCAAACACAAGAAATTATTATACTAGAGTGATACAACTATAGTATTCAAAAGTTAAATTGACATATGATTTAAGAATCAACCAAATTTTGAGTCTTAAGTTTCCATAATAGAATGAAATACTGGCTAAAGACACCATGACCCGAGGAGAGCAAATGTAAAACAGGCAAACAAGAAATAAAAGTAGAAAAAACAAGTTAAAAAGAATAACAATGACTCTAAATAAAAGTGAAGAGTACCTACCCATCCTACCATTAACATCTCTCAGAATATCTGCTTTCACATCAAATACACTTATCTTGTTTGCTACTTTGTAAAGTAGTTTCTTTGAAATGGTCTTGCCATGCAGTTCAGGCTGTCCTTGAGTTCACTTTGTAGCCCAGGCTAGCCTCAAACTCATAATGATCCTCTTGCCTTAGCCTCCCGAGTGCTAGGATTACAGTTATGTACTGCCACATTCAGCAGAAAACCTCTTTTGTAAATGCCTTTGGTTGAGCCAGTTGAGCTGTCATGGCTCCCTTGGTGCCCTGAATCAAAGCAGAATGTTTAGCTTTCACATTTATTTTGATTTTGGCAAAATGCCATAAGCCACATGGTGCCAGATCCAGGGAATTAGGTGCATGAGGATATATAATGCTTTTATGAGCCTGCCTTTTTTTTTTGTTGACTCCAGGAGCATTCACTGTATTTTTATCACATCTTGTAAAGACACTCTGAATCAGATTTGTGAATAAGTTTAATAAACTCCTTCCAAACTAATGAAAAGCAAAGCAAAACAAAAGAAAACAAAAATGAAGACGCAAGTTAGTACAATCAGAGAAGTATAGGGGCGTGTTACAACAGACATCACTAAAATTCAGAGGATCATGAAAGATGAGTTTGAAGAGCTATATTCTCGCAAATTGGAGAAACCAGAAGAAATGAATAAATGTTTAGAAACATGACCTACCAAACTGAGCAGGGAGCATATCAAAAATCTAAACAGATAAAAAGAAAGCCATAAGACTGAAGCAAAACTTTTCCCAAGGAATAGCCCAGGGCCAGAGACCTTACATGGCTGAATTTTCTCAGACCTTTAAAAAAGAACAGACATCAATGTTCAAATTACCCCAAGGAATGAAAAGGAAAGGAATATTTTTCAAACTCCTTCATTGAGGCCAATATCATACCATACACACCAAACTCATAGCCAACATCACACTGAGTTTTAAACACCTGAAACCATTTCCTTTAGTCAAGTATAGGACAAGAATGCATCATATTCTCAGCACTCATATTCCACATGGTATTTGAAATAATACATAGAGAAACTGAGCAAGAGAAACAAGAAAATAATTACAGATAACTAAACAGAAATTCAAATTGTCTCTACTTGCAGATGAAATGATCCTTTTGAATAAGAAAGAGAGAAGTAAATGGACAGACCTCTGATTGGTATGGATTGGCAGAGCCAATATTAAAACTATCACATTACCAAAACTGATCCTCAGATTCAATGCAATCCCTTTAAAAATTCTAAAGACAGTTTTCACAGAATTTAAAAAAAATAGTAAAATTTACACAGAAGAAAAAAAAGACCTAGAAACTCAAAGATATGCAAAGCAACAAAGCCAGGCTGGAGGTATCATGATACCTGACTTTGAATTATCTTACAAAACTGTAGTAACAAGAACTGCACAGTACTGGCACAAAATAGATGCATAACCACTGAAGCAGTAGGTGTGGAAACAGATTCATACAACTATAGCTGTCTGGTCTTTGACAAACGAACTAAAAAATACTGTTAGAAAAAAAATCTTTTTCCCAAATAGTGCCAGGAAGACGATATCTCTTTGTAGAAAATTTAGACTAAACCTTGGCCTCTCATCTTGTACAAAAAACAATTCAAAAAGGATCAAAGACCTAAAACTTTGAAACTACTAGAATAAAACATGGGGAAAACACTTGAGGTCATATTTATAGGCAAAGCTCTCCTGCATAGGACTCCAATTGTATCAGCAATAATAGTATGAGTCTGCAAATTGGATTATACCAATTGAAAATATTCTGTACAGAAAAGGAAAAAATTAACAGTGCAAAAAAGCTACCTACAGAATAGGAGGAAATCTTGTGTGCTTTGTCAGCATATATACTAAAATGAGAATGATAGAGAATGAAATAAAGCCTTTGGTTGATCTCTGACACAGGATCAATGTCTAAACTATTAAAAATTTCAAACACACACACACAAGAAATAAGTTCAATAAATAATGGGCAAATCAGCATTCCATGTTTTTTGTGGCATAATACACAATAGCTAAAATATGGGATTGATATAACTGTTTAGTAACAGATGAATGGAGAAAGAAAATGTTGTATATATAATAGAGAATTATTTAGCCATAAAGAATAACTATACTATTGACTTGCTAGAAAATAGGGAAAAGTGGGGATCATTACATTTTGCTACATAAACCAGACTCAGAAAAGTAAGGAACACAAATGTTCCTTCCTATATCAAAACTAATGGCATAAGAGTAGAAGGGAGACAGTTTTTAAAGAAGAAAAAATGAATAATAGTGGGAGTTTAATGGAATATAACAAAGGAGATAGATTGATCAAAATATTTTCTTTATATGTATAAAAATAACCTCTTCAAATCTAATATAAAATGTATAAACACTAATAAAATATATTTTTATAATGTTAGATTCAAGTATGACCTATACAATGACAAGAAATATCTAGGCAGGCTAAAAATAAAAGACACAAACATTGAAACGTAAGGTAGCCAGTGTACTATGGTTAAGCTGTAACTAACACCACACTTGTGAGGTAAGAGCTCCTTTCTCCTCTGCAAAGCCATACCCCATGTCAGAAGGAGGCAGCCACAACCCCACATGTGTCAGAGTAAACTGCTATATGAAACATTTCAGAAGAGGATGAGCACCATATCCAAAAATTAACCGTCAAGATCAATGTCCTGAACTACCCTTAATCTTTCTTTTAACAATTTTAACATTCTTAGGGCCAGCCAAATAGCTCAGCAGGAACAGCGGCCGGGGGTTCAATCCCTAGGCCTGCTGTGCTGGCCCTTCCCCTGGGGACCCTGAGACAGCAATTGAGACTGGCCATGGTGGCACTTGCCTGTAATCCCAGCTCTTAGGAGGCAGTAAACAGGCATATCACTGAGTCTGATCTGACCCTGAACACCCTGTAGATCCTTCCCTAAAATACAAAAAATAAATAAATAAATTTAACATTCTTAACTCGTGTTATGTTGATTTTGATCCATGTCGTGAGATGGAGGTACAATATCATTAATTTACATGTAGATATATAATTTCCCCACCATTATTTGTTGAAGAAACTTTTATTTTTGTGTGTTTTTTCTATCTGTGTCAAAATCAACTCAGCATAAATATATTGATACATTTCTAGGTTCAGTATTGCTCTGTTTTATTGGTCTTTGTCTCTGTATCATAGTCTTGTGAACATGCATAGTAATTTTGTAGTACTACAAAATTATTACTTATTATTAGTTCTGCTTGTTGAAGACCCCTTTGGTTATTTAAGGTCTTTTGCAGTTTCATGTAAAGGTTAAAGAATGTCTCTATTTTTGTGAAAAATGTCACTGAAATTTTAATATGGATGATACTGAATCTAGATTATTTTAAGTGTCATGGGCATTTTTATAATATTCACTGACCCAGTCAATAGACACAGATTTTATTTTCTTTCTGTTATCTTCTTTATTTTTTCATCAATATTTTAGTTATCAGGGGAAGTCAGATAGCTCAGCAGACTAAAGTCTGCTTAGGCAGCGTATCAGCCACGGTTCGATCCCAGGCACACTATGCCCAGCACAATCCTTGGGTGCACTGAGATAGCAATTGAGACTGGGCATGGTGGCACATGCCTGTAATCCTAGCAACTGGGAGGCTGAAAACAGGAGGATCACTACAAGTGCAGTCTATGTAGTAAAACCTTATAGACCTATAAACCCTGTAGACCTTGTACTAAATATAGAAAAATAATAAATAAATATAAAAACTTTAAAAAATATTTTGTTATCAGTGTCCAGATCTTTCTCCACCTTGGTTAAATTATTCTTCAGTATTATAATTTGTATCTGTTCCAATTGTATTCTTTTCTCAATTTCTTTTTCATTTAATTTATTGTTGATGAAGACAAATTCCATTGATTTTTTGATGTTATTTGTTTACCAAAACCTTAGTGAATTTTTTGGGTTTTTTTTAACTTTTTGCTATACAAAATTTACATTTGCTGCACATGATAAACAACTTGGGAAAAGACGTGCTGTTAATCTGTTTTTCTTTCACACTTTTTGTAAAAACTATATCATGATATATTTTTATATTAAAAAAATTATTTCTAGCAGCTTCTGGTGGCATTTTAGAGTTAATCATATTGTCTGTGAACAAAAAAAGAACAAAGTCAGTATGACTTTTTTTTCTTTTTTTTTGTAGAACCAGGGATTGAACTCAGGCCCTTACGCTTGCCAGGGAAGCACTTATTCTACTGAGCCATCTCCCTGGCCCCATTTTTTTTTCAAAGTCAGGTGTGTTTTCTTTTTCTAGGCTAACCAACGGCTAGAATTTCCAACAATATGTTGAAAAGAATAAACAGACTAGAGAGAATGAACACCTTGACTCGCTTCCTACCTTAGAGAAAGAGCTTTCAATTTTTCACCATTCAGCATGAGCTTGTAGCATGTGGCCTTTATTGTACCAAGATACAGTTCTTCTATACCTAATTTTCTGAGAGTTTTATTATGAAAGATAGATAATTTTATTAAATGTCCTTTCTGATATAAATAAGATGATCATAAGGATTTTTTTATCCTTCATCCTGCTAATGGGGATACCACATATTTTGATTTGTTTTATCTTGATATCTCCTAACATTTTTTTTAACTGTAGCCCAAGTTCAGTAAATTTATTTTGTCCAAATATCTGATACATGGAGCATTGCTGAGCCAACAAGACGCCAAAATAGTCAGTTGTCTAAAGTTAAAGTCACAGTACATTAAAAAGCAAATGACCCTCAGTCACAAAATTACGAATTCAATTTGGAGTTGGACTAATCAGGAAAAAAGTTAATCCATACTGCAGCAACTAAGTCTTCAACTGGTGGCAAGAGCTCTAGTTGTTCTGCTCATTCCTTGTTGTGACTTTAAGCTCTCAGAATTGCCAAGAGAATCATAGTTGGTAACGTCCTGCACATTCTTGACGCTGCACACAGTCTGGCCAAGTTGCATGTGGCTTGCATGACGGATGATGCCTGCAGCAAAAGAGATTCAGTTGCCCCACCAGTCAACCACCTGGGAGTGATAATTTCCACGGTATCCATCACTGTGGTAAAATTCTCCATAGCCACCTCCACCAAATGCTCTGTTACTGCCATGAACACCACTTCCACCACAGTTCAATCCCCAGCTCCACATGCCACACCAGACCTGCCCTGAAGGCAGCCTGACCCAGCAAAAAAAAAAAAAAAAAAAAAAAAAAAAAAAAAAAAAAAAAAAAAAAAAAAAAAAAAAAAAAAAAAAAAAAAAAAAAAAAAAAAAAAAAAAAAAAAAAAAAAAAAAAAAAAAAAACCTTCTCCTAACATTTTAGGTATGAATTGCCCATTGCCCTAGGTTATATGAATGTCCCTTTCAATATGCTGATAAACAGTTTGAAATTATTTCATTGAGGACATTTGCATTTACATTTAACACATATGTAGGCCTGTAATTTTCTTTCTTAAAATGTTCTTCCTAGATTATGTATCAAGATCAGGTGTGCCTTATAGAATGGCTAATAATAATCTTTCCTCTTCAAATGTGTAGAACCCATTTCTTTTAAATGTTTAGGAAGGAATTTTATTAGCTTTTCTTTAACTGTTTCACAGCATTTGCTACTGAAGCCATCAGTTTCTGAGACTTTTCTCAAAGGGGAGACTTCTAATAACTGTTTCAATGTTCTTACACATGACTGACATGGTAAGATTTTGTATATATTCATGATTCAGTTTTGGTGGGTTTCATGTGGCAATTTTTCCATTTATTTCAGGTTGCTTAGTGTATTAGACATGTCTAATACACTAGTGTAATCTGTTATTATCTTGTATGTTTCCTCTTTAATTTCTGATCTATTTTAGTATATTTTTCTTTGACTAGCTGTTTTTCAATTTGTTTTTTGAAAGTCAACTCTATTTCACTAATATTTTCTGGGCAAATGAAAAATAAGGAAGTTTTCAAAATGTTCTGGAGATCATTGGCAGTTGCATAGAAATGAGTTCTGGAGCCAGGGAGATAGCTCAGAAATAAGCACCTGCCTGGCAAACACAGGTTCAGTTCAATTCCTGGCACCACAAAGGAAAAAAAAAGAAATGGGTTCTACATAATTATAATATTGAAGACAATAAATTTTATGTCATATGTGTATTATAATAAAACTAAAAGAACTGGGGGCTGGAGAGATTGCTCAGCAGCCTAAAGCCTGTCTGGCAAGTGCAAAGACCCAAGTTCAATCCCTGGCACTGTGTAGCATACTGGCCATGTATCAATACCCTGTGCCAAATAAACAAAAATAAAATAACTTAATTTTATCTATTTTTTAAATTTTTTTTTTTTGGTGGAACTGGAGATTGAACTCAGGCCCTTGCTGTTGCCAGGCAAACATTTATTCTGCTGAGCTATCTCCTCAGCCCCAAGAACTTAATTTTAAAGCCATAAAACAGCATGGAGGATTTATAAATCCATATTTTTAAGCAAAATAAGGTGAGGCCATAATCTGGAATTTCAAATATAAAACAGTCTAAAAAATGGAAGCATAAAATGGTAAAACACTGCATGGAGATTAGAGAGAGGGAGAGGTGGCCTAATAGTAGAGATGCAGGGTTATTCCAGGGTAGTGGAAATGGTTTTTGTCATCCTGACTATGCACTGGGTTATTTTCCTTCCTTCTTTCTTTGTTAGGTCTTCCTCTGAGTTGGATGTAATGGAACAACTATTCATCCATAGCGAGTTCCAGGATATTGTGCAGATTTCATGAACTAGTTCTGAACTTTTCTTCATTTTTAATTGCCCTAGGTTATACTACAGGTGACCAGAGGTGCGGGTTCAGGAAGAACCAGCAGTGTGGCGAGAACTGATCAAACGGAAGGGTGAGCCGCTGACCAGGGCTGCTCACGCATTCCTTCAAATCCTGCTTAGTTCTTTTGCATACTATTTCCATTTCATAGCAGACTGGCGCAGTGCACATTCAATTTTATGGCTGGATAGACCATCTAATATTCAGTTCATAATAGGCAGTTGGGGGTACATGGTCACTTAGTGCTTGAGTAGCGAAGAACATCTGATTTTTCATCAATGAAATTTACTGTCAGAAGAGGCAAGGCCTTCCTGAAAAGTCCTAGGTCTCTGCCTCTTATTTTAATATTGCGCTTGCTAAACAGATTCACACGGATGGAGAACTTCTGAGCCACAGTGCCCAAATGCAGGATATCCTACACAGTTGCCTGTATTGGATGTGGACCCATTTCCTGCTTAAAGACATGAAAACAAGAAGCTTAATGGTTATGGTTAGATCTGAAAGGTCTTCAGAGTTTCATGTGTTCAGAGGTGAGGTTTGTAGAAATTATCAGATCATGAGGGCTTTCAACTTCACCTGCGGATTCATCCATTCATGAGATCATAATCTGATGAGACTATGGGAAAGACGTGGAGTTCCAGAGTCTGGTGCAAAGGAGGGACATGGGACTGTGACCTGGGGGCACGCCGGCCCCTGGTCCTTCCTGCCTGGCTCTTTCCATCTGTTTTTCTGCTTTCTGGCTGGCATGAGGTAGGCAGCCTCTCACTGTGTCTTTACGAAACAGAGAAAAGGTTCTGCTTTTTTCTGTCTTTATAAAGACCCAAATCATATCAAAGATGCTCTGCTTTTGTGACCTAATTTAATTCTGTCCTTCCTTTTCTGACTTCCAGCCACTTTCACAAAAATAAACTTGAGTTCTGCCCTGAGGTCCTCCTGGGAAATCAATCCTGTTATTTGAAAATACATTTGAATTTCTACTTCTTCATTGTCTAAAAATTATAGTTAACAGTAGTCCAGACACTGTGTGTATTATTTAAAAACTCTATTATGTAATATTTAGAGGAAAGTAATGCATTTGTGTATAGGTTGTTAATAATGTAAAAGACTGTTGTTGGAGATGGTATTGTTTAAATAGTATTTACTTGGACTTCATTACAAATCATCTAGAAAAGCCTTCAGGGAAGGACTGAGATAATTACTGTAAATTACATTTTGTAAGCTAGGTTTTGGCTAAGCTTAACTAATCACTCACTATAGCTTGTGCCTTAGGAGGGAACACTAACTTATCCAGGCAACAAATGTAATATATATTGTTTTTATTATTCTCAAGTCCTTAATGCTACATAAACAATAAATTCAACCAAGGCTTCTCTTCTACTTACTTGCTATAAACAATTTTACTTTTGATTCTTTACTATAACCTTAGGCAAACAAAGAATACAGACATAATTCTTAGATTTCTGAGACTGTTAGGCTCAGAATTTTGAAAATAGTTTTAATTATGTACCAAACTGTCAAAAGTAACTTAATATTTTGTTTAAATCTTAGTGGTCATTGAACAGTGAATTTCTAAATGAAGGAAAAATTGAGTGCTTTTTTTGCAGTATGACTGATATGCAAGATATTATACGCGTTTAGTGTATATGTTTTCATGAGTTTATACATACAATCCTGTGATACCACCACTATAATTGGTACTAAATATATCCATCACTTCAAAAATGTGCTGTGCTCCTTTGTAGTTTATGTCCTTTATTTTTTTATATAAGAACACTTAGCATAAGGCTTATCCTTTCAACATATTTTAAATTACACTACAGTACTTTTATAATTATTATGCTTATGCTATATCTCTAAAATCTACTATATCTTTCATAACTGGAACTTTATATATGCAGGAGAGCAATGACAGTAGTGAAAATAGAGTTCTTTTTCCTTTGTGGCTTCACATTTCTAAGGCTTAATTCTCCCAAATAATCCCCACAGTGTTACTCAAACCTTCTTTCACAAAATGTCCTAATTATTTTTTTCTTATCATTGAGGTTTTTAAAATTTTTTACTAGGTTTCTTTTATTAGGTATGTTCCTGTGTTTGAGATGTCCTATGTATTATAACTTTCTCTTCTTTTCTTTCCTTTTTTTTTGTATTTAGGGAAAGGTCTACAGAGTGTTCAGGGTGTCACTACTAGGTCAGACTTGTAGTGATTCTCTTGTTCACAGCCTTCTAAGAGCTGGGATTACAGGCATGCGCCTCCACACCCAGTCTCAATTGCCATCTCAGCCCACCCTGGGGGCAGGGCAGCATGGCAGACCCAGGAATAGAACCCCCGGCGCCTGAGCCTACTTGAACTCTATTTTCACAGGCTTCTATAATTACGACTACAAAACTGATTAGAATGTGTGTACAGCATTAGCCTTTGAACCAGCAGCCCCCGAAGGAAGTTTCTGAAGTAACAGAAATAGTGTATATCTCGCACATCCAATATGGTTGTCAACTATAAACGATAGTAACCAAGTTCTTATAACATATACCACCGAGGAATTTAATTTTTAATTTTATTTAATGTAAATTAATGTAGATTTGACTCACATTATGGTTTACATCTCGATGTTCCCCCAGAGGTTCATGCACCAGATGGCAGGGCATATGGCGGGTGCCTGGGCTGTGGGGAGCTATACTGCCTCGCTGTTAGAGCTGGGTCCTGGCAGAAGGTGCGCACTATTTCAGGTCGGAGCTGGTGGAGTGCATCTCTGTTCCTAGGTCTTGTCTCCTTTCTCTTCTTCCTGACTCCCATCAGATGAGCAGCTATTCCCCCACCACATGCCTGTGCCTCGTCATCCTGCCTCAAAACCCAATACCTAGATTGAAATCAAGCCTTGCTACTTTTAGGTACGGATGTTGGGTATTTTGTCCCAGGAATGAGAAAGGTGACTAAAACAAACAGTCCCCTAAGGACAGCACAAGTACAGAACATAAAAGAACAAAACTTTAAATAACAGTAAGAAAAGCTCAACTCTGTTACAAGCTTGTTTGACCCTAAAATGAGAACATCCTGTCCTTGGACTCAGATGGGTCTCATGAGAAATGATGGTTCTGATCTCAGGACAACACGGGCAGCCCACACTGACAAACTGCTCTGCATTCTGCTAGTCTTGGGATCTCCAGAAAATAACACAGTTTACGAGGACACCATGTACACTGAGTGTCATATCCTCCACTGTTGCTTCCATATTTATTCATATTCCTCCAGCTGGCATAACTGAATAGCTTGGTGTCATTTCTTTTCTAATCATAAACAATCAAAAACTGATAAATAAAATTTAGATCCAGGGAAGGACTGGGAAAGGGGAAGTAAAAATGGATGGTACAAAATATATATATGCCAGTTCTTTAGTATAAATGTATTTATTGAATATCACCAACATATACACTAAGAAAGAGAAGAGAAAATATTTGGGTTCATTATCTTCTAGATATAATTATATAGATGTGTTCCCTGAATGCTCAGCAAAGTAGGTTTTATTTTCATTTGGTTGGCTCTGGTGTGGGCGAGTGTGTTTTTCTTCTTTTATAATAGGACAGTAAATTTTGACTGTTAATAAGTCTTTGGGGGCTTGCTAACTCGAGGCAACAACCTTTCACGAAAGCTGTCCTCGCCATAATTATCATGAAATGCGACCATTGTCATCTTATGTCCAAGCCAGCTGTTGCTCAGACAATACCAAGCTTCCAGGTGCAACAACACGTGAAGCACAACTAATAACCAAGGGCAGAAAATATTAGAAAGGCAGTTGTGCTGCCCAAATTGTGGCACCACATCAAGGGTATCTATTGAGTTTATAGCCATCAGCATGTCTTTTAAACCTTTTAAATTTGATAGTTCCTTGTACGCTGAAACAGTTTAGGGATGTTAAGCATTTTTATATTTAAAAGTCCCCAAATGTTTACAACATAAACATCGGGCAATACTATGGTTATAACCATAAAATTAATTTGTTAATTAGGTAGTCAAGTTTAGCATGGTAATGTCAAGCACAAATCATAAATGTTCTCATTAGCCTTCTAAATTGGTACTTCATTAATCAGCATGGGGAATCTGAGCAAACCATCAGTGCTAGGCAGAGCTAAGAGGAATTCTGACCTTTCTTTATTTCTGATTCTGATGTGGCTAGTTCTATCAACGTGCTTCACTGAAGCACCCAACTGTTTAAAGTGAAAAGGGTGTAAAGAAATCTTCAGAGAAATAATTAGGAGACTACTGAAGTAGAACAATTAGGTTTGCAGCTGTTAAGCATTAACAACCAGATTTTATTTTTCTCAGTAATTGTGTGTCTCAGATGTTCTACAAAAGTTCTTTGTCAAAAGACATATTTGAATTTATACAACCAGTGTTCAGCACCTGATTTTTTCCAAGCATGTGTTTATCTTCCTTTCCATTGTTAAACATGTTCAATATGCCAGACGTACCCACCAGTACGAACTTCTCCTCAGAAGTCGCTCACCTTTTGTCAACTACAAAGGAATCATATCACTCCCCTTTCACCCTAATGTGTGTTTAAATCTTCATTGTACACTCCATTTCTAATGCCTTTCACATTTTGGTGCTACTGATGCTGCACTATTCTGAACACATTTTAATATCTCTCTAGAAGAGCAAGAATAATAATTTGTAGATGTATAACTAACTATTGCACTCTACCTCCTCAAAACCCTCCTCTGCTTAGCTTTTATCTGAGAGAAGATGAGGATGAATCTTACTCTAACATGCCATTAGTGAATTTTGGATATTACAGATCACTTTTGGGAATTATTTTTATTATATTTTTTATTTTAAAGAGTAAAAGGGGGTAATGTGCTCAGGTCCCCCTTCTACCCTTATGTGGGACAAGAGCTTTCTTTCTCCCAGTAAATACACTCTGCTCTTACTTCCCCCATAAATAATAAAGAGTAAAACAAAAACAAAGATGGAAACAAAGAAATGTATAACAAGAAAAATCATACAAAATTTCAAAACAAGAATAAAAAATTATCAGTGGTTGTTGTATTACATGTTGTTATCGTCAAATCTATTGCTCAGACTACCACATACAGCACTGGTCAAACAAATATTAACTCTTCCCTTCAGTAAACCTTAATTTTTTCTTGTCATTTTTACTTTTTATTTTTTAATTTATTCTAAAGAGTTTTTGGACTTCTTAAGCAAGAAGTCCAAAACTGGACTTCTCCATGAACCTTGCTCTTTCAGGAGATAAAAAAGGATTTCTCATTACATTTGTTCCCTTTTTATCATGATTCTTTATTAATTTTATTGAGAAACAAGTAGCAAGGAGACTGTTCCAAAACAGTTAGTAGGACAGTTACAATAATTAACACATTGAATATTGTTCTCTTTGTAGTAATTATTCATAGTACAAGATGCAGATATGATATCCTGTCCAAATACTATTAGTACAAATCTTTCTTCTCATTGAATTAAGAGAAAGTAGCTGTATATCTATCCTAACTTATACATATATATACATTAAACTACAAAATGGTCCTTCATTTAAATCCCCCTTTTTTGTTTAGTTTTGTGAGAGATGGGTATTCCATTGTCATTTAAATATTGTAGGCACATGAATTCAGCAAAATTATCCAATATAGTCCAGTAGTCCATAATAATAGTGGGTTATCTGTAGGACTGACAGTCAGATATTGTTGACTTTAGCCTTTTATAGCTCAACCCATTAATATGACTTTACTACTTATACCCCATTTTTATACCTTTCTACTGGATGGTTAAGAACAAAATAAAGCAAATAACAAGAAATGTAACTTTTGTATCTGACAAGGTCAGTGAAATTCCTACAGGATTTAACCTGAAACCTTGTACAGCACTTTATAGATCCGTGGTCAGTGTCAGCCATGTGGATGACTCACAGCATTGCTTGACTGATTTGCACTCTGTGAAAGCCTGAGAGAATGTTTTCTCTCCATTTGATTCTCCTTAGACATACTCTACATCATTGATCACTCTCCTCTATGGCCTCACAATCCCCTTGATCAGTAAATTTGAGGCACAACTGAGTAGCATGATGTTACAGTACAGGTTCTCCTATGTCCTGAGTCTTCACTGACCTTGAAAGGCTATGGCAAAAATGTTATCTGTCCTTGCAGCCCTCCTTTTCCTCTAATTTTTGGTCTGCAAATTAATGTATAACATAGATAGTTGGTCTGCAAATTAATGCATAACATAGATAATTGGTTGAGCTTAACCTCACTATCTTGATTAAGCCATCAAGTAGTAGGACTTGATGACAAGTGTGTCTGTGTTAAAATGCACTTCACATGGAGACAGAGGGGTAGCTCAGTGCCAGAGACCCCATCAGTCTAGCATGTGCTTAAGCATGCTTGACCTTAACATTGCAAAATAACCACACAAAGCTTCTTTTCTCTACAACTTTTAAATGTGCTGATCAGTCTTATAGAACGCTCTTGTCATCTGGTGCAACCTTCCCTGCCATCCATATGCTTGACTCTATTTCATAAACACGAAGTGTTTCTACCCAGCAAACCACAACCTCCCAGTCCACACCTCCCTTTCCAGCTACTGACAGCCACTCTCCCACCATCAGCAAAGTAAATAAAGACTGTATGCCTTGCAAAGAAAACAAAAATGATTCTTGGAACACAATTCTTGGAAAAAGGAGGCACAGTCAAATAGCTGTTTCCCACATGCACCCAGGAATCATTTTAGAGAGGGAATTTATGAGCTGACACTTCAAAGTTGTCTTGGAGCCTTTGGCATAGTGACATGAGGGTGGGGCTGTGCTTCAGTTAATCTCCTGAGAAACTCTGCTTCAGGTGTAGCAACAGTTGGAAGTGCGTACACTGTGAAAGAGGAGGTGTGGAAATGCACTGAGAAACTGGCTGGGAAGTTGGAGAAGGAAGCTTTTGCTACCTTGAGAAAGACGATATTTCCACCCAAGGTCACAACCCAACATCAGAAGCTGCATAAAACCAGTAAGACCCAAGGAGAGACAACAAGAAAGATACCTGGTCAGAGCTTGACCCTTCCACGACAAAGTAAGTAAAAAATCCCACTGTCCTTGGTTACCTTAGAAGGTAAAACAGAAGGCTGGGTAAGGGGCATACATTCATGGTAACATGAGTAGGGAAGGGAAATCCAGGCATTAATTGGCCATATGTACATTGGAAAGTTAACACTGAGAGCTCAAGCCACACTGCCTCAGTAGGTCCCAGCACTTGGGTCCAGAATGATAGGGGCAGGAACTAAAAGGCTCTTTCTTGAAGTAACAACCATACAAGATTAAGGACCTAAATATGTTAACATTGATTGCTACACACACATACACACACACACACACACACACCTCTAGTTAGAATACCCAGTAAGATTATACTGAAAACACTACACTTTTAGAATTAGCTATCCATGACTTCCAGTGACATTTTCTCACTCTCAAACATGAGAAGACAGAAAAACTGTAATCAAATATCTTTAAAAAGCATATAATATGCAAATTATAGATGAGCATAAATATAAATAATGAGCGAAAACAAATAAATTATATTAGAGGAATGTAGCATTATGTTCAAAATATAACATTATCAATGAGATAAGAGTTGAACATTCCATTATGCAGGATTAGGTAAAAATATGAAGAAAGAAACACTAAGAGAGTACAAAATCTTCTGTGATACAAAGTTCCCACTGGAGAGTTGGAAATATTTGTAAATCATTATTGTGTTGAGGAGATCCTAAAAAATAAAAAATAAGTAGAAGAAAAAATAATAGTTTAAAGAGTTCTAGAAATATATAACAGGAAAATCAAGAGAATATATTATTAAAATTAATTAATTAAAAAATTAATAGAATTGGCCTTTTGCAGATTACATGCCCAGCACTGTGAATGAAAATAGATGTATGTAATCTACATTTTTGAGTAATAGAAATACAGAAGGGAATCTACAACTTTATGGAAGGAAATAAAGATAAAACCACACTAATCACAAAGTAAATGAATCAAAATAATTCAAATTACAGCATTAAAACAGAAAAAGATAACAAAGAACCAAATGCCAAAGAAAATTCCATGCGCAGTACATGGCCATTTGCCAAGCAATTTAAAACATATATAGTATTAAAAAATGAGTGCTCTGTGCATGTTTTCTTACAAAAGTGTGACATGGATGATGTATTAGAACACAACTAGGTTACAAACTGAAGAAATACAAACTACTGAGAAAGGACAGCCACAAACAGGACAAAGGGAGGAGGGCCCCAGACTGGCAGGTGAATTCAGTGACGGAGCGGCAGGGATATGCAGATGCCCCCGGGGGCCAGGAGGTAGACCCTATTAGAACCCTTACTATTGCACACACTACCCTTTTAAGCTTGAAACAAAATGCCTTACAAAGTTTTCTCAAATTGGTATTTTCAAGGGCTGGCAAGATAGCTCAGTGGACTAGGTACCTGCTTTAGCAAGTATGGGGACCAGGGTTAGATCTGTGGCCCAGCATGCCACGCCAGCCTCACCCCCAGGCATGCTGAGCCCCGACTGAGTCTGGGTGCGGTGGCACGTGCCTGTAATCCCAGTGCTGAGGAGGTTAAAAACAGAAGGACCACTAGAACCGGGGCTGTGTAGTGAGACCCTGTACCAAAGACATAAACGAAACATACATATTTTCACTTGACTCATAATGTCCTTGCATTGATGAAGTTGCTCCTCATTTTTATATTATGCTCACTGGATCGCTTGGTAGCTGTTTCCTCCCTCAGGAAAGTGGGCCTTGACCTGCACATATGAGTAGGATACTAAGTAGGATCTTTGCTTTTGGAATTCCAGTACTTTGTCCATGTTCTAGGCCTAGCTGAAGTCCCCAGTTTTGAATCTT
The DNA here is from genome assembly GCA_004027165.1 of Ctenomys sociabilis. NCBI lineage: Eukaryota > Metazoa > Chordata > Mammalia > Rodentia > Ctenomyidae > Ctenomys > Ctenomys sociabilis. The sequence continues at coordinate 20,436 of PVKA01000816.1, read as the reverse complement.
TGTATTTCCCACATCTGTCTATGTAACTATCTGATGAATTCCTCAGATAAAATCCTCTTCAGTTCTCAAAGGGGACTGAGTCAGACTGTGCTTCCTGGATCCTTCTTTTAAAAGCTATAAGTTATACATTTTTTTATACAACTAGAATATATACAGCCATTTATGGACATATAAGTAATTAGTAAGAATATGAAGAAAAGAAAGAGATGGGAATATGATTAGAAAAGGACACACAAGAGGGTCTGAGATTCAGGCATTGACCTAGGTAGAGAGGATATCAAGCAAATAACTACTTGTGCTACTGTTATTAATCTGTAAAGTCCATATGAATACCACTATGTTCTTCAAAAACAAATATCATCAATTGCAGCTATAAAGAAAAAGGAAAGAGGGACAGCCAGATAGCTCAGTGGACTAAAACGCCTGCTTAGGTAGGCGCAGAGACTAGGGTTTGATCCCTGGAGTGCCGTGCCTGTCCCACCCCCGGGACGGGCTGAGACGTGATTGAGACTGGGCCTGGTGGTGCACACCTGTAATCTCAGCGCTTGGGATGCTGAAAACAGGAGAATCATTACCAGTCCAATCTGTGCAGTGAGACCCTGTAGACCCTGTACTAAATACATTTTTAAAAAGGAAAGAAGGAAGGAGAAAAAAGAAAAGAACAGAAGGAGGGAAGGAGAAAGTGGGAAGGGAGAAAGAGGCAGATAGAAGAGAGGTCAGGAGGAAAGAAGAAAAGAAATAATAGCAGCACAAAAGTATTTTTCCATTTTTCTTGGATACTTATTACATCTCTATTAAGTATATATTATTTACAAACATATTCCTGATGACTCTTTAGCTTATTTTCTTTACAAATCTCAATATTCCATTGACCTAATATCATTTTAGTCCCCTGGAAATTCTACTCTGCTATGTTTCAGTTCTGTTATTGAAATTTATATCAACCTGACTGAATGCAGACTAAAAGCATTTTTTAAGATTTCAGTGGAGAACATACTACATAATTTTATCTTACAGGTTTATGTTTCAAGGATATGAATATATGGAGAGAATTTACTTACCAAGAGTTTCCATATGCATGAATTTAAAATATCTGCATATTTAAATTTAAATTATAGTCAATTGAATTCTATTTTTTATGAAGGAGTAAGAAAAGTGGGAAGGGAGAAAGAGGCAGATCCTTAGTCAGACTTACCACTCTACGTACTAGCAGTCTATAGTTTATGTGTTTTATGTAACTTAACCATTCTAAAACCAGTTGAAGTCTATATGATATAACTTAACTTTTGTTCAGAACATTAAAATATTCCTACTAAATATTCTTAAAAATAAATTGATGGCTTTATTGGCTTAAATTTCATTTTTAAGTCTACATAGCTACTAAAATTCATCCTTAGCAGCTCACATAGTTCAGTGAGGCTAATTTTCCATCTAACTTGAGGTGAACAAAATTACAATCATCATTGTGATCGACTGACATGGAACCAACCCAGAAACTGTGCAAGCTTTTGATCTGAAAGATAGCTCCAAACTAACCCTCAGAAGTTCTACAGTTTTGTTTTGTCTGTTAGAGTAAAAAATGAGGTCTACAGACATTCCTACTCAACTCGCAAACCAGACTGTGGTCCACAGGCTCCATTCTGTTTCTCTGCTCCTCGATCCTTCTTTTAAAAGCCATAGTGCTATCATTCCTTCTTGCAATTAGGATCGTCTTTCCTATTTCTTTTTGGTACCAGGGATTGAACTCAGGATTTAGCGCTTGGCAGGCAAAGCACTTATTCTACTGAGCTATCTCTCTGGCCCATCCTCTACTTTTTAATACTCTCTTTACATACGGTTATGTAATTAGCAATATACAAGATCAAATCATCAAAATAAACAACATAGTTTCTAACCCAGTCTGGTTGAATTTAAAGCCTGAGCTCTTTCCAGAGATAGCATAAGAAAGAAATGACATTTGGGATGATGTAACCAGGATAAGAGAGCTTCAAAGTCCAGAGCCTGGAATAACATGATTCCAGTGATCATTGAGAAGTAGGGAAGGTAGGAAAGCAATTACCTTCCAGTTCGAATGTTGCCTTTGTGTCTTAATAGTAAGGATAAAAGCCAAACAGACTGATAAATCAGCAGCTCTCTGGGGCCTGTTGGAAAGGACACAGTGCAGGGCAACCTCCGCTTGCCTTCAGGGTTGAGCAGGTGGAAGTGAACACTGGGAAAACACGCTTACCAGAGCAAGCGTAGCAAAGCCAATTACTAGGAGGCATGAGTATTACTCGGCTGGGAAATGTTGGACTGCAATAATTTCCCAGATATTCCCTGTGCACAAGTCTAAGGGTTAAAACCTTTGGGGAGACTCAGGATGCGAGGGACTACTTTTCTAAGTTTGACCTCCAGAAGCCCCATAAGGTTTTCATACTAAATATCTGAGGAAAATCTTTAAGAAGGCAGGAAGAACATGAAAGAAGAAACCAGAGAAGATGGACTATACAGGTTTCTTAATTAATTGAGAAGATGACTTTGCTTGAAGTAATAGGAAACAAAGTAAATATTTTGTCTCTGTGAGTAAAGGAAATGAGTATTACAATTATACAAATGGAAAGATCAATATAGTTTTATATGTTGGGATTATTTTTATTTTATTTATTTATTTTTAATGTTTTTGGTTGTTACAGGTCTCACTACACAGCTTGGTCTCCTAGTAATCATCCTGTTTTCAGCCTTCCCAGCACTGGGATTATAAGCCCGGACTGTGTGGCCTGCTCAGCCACCCTGGGGTTGGGGCTGGTGTGTCATGTGATGCCAGGGATCGAACCTTGATCTCTGAGCTTGCCTAAGCTTGCCTAAGCAGGTACTTAGTCTGCTGAGCTATCTTGCAGGGCCTATCTGGATTATTATAAGGTACACTACCTATGAAGCAGTACAGGTTGAATAAAAAATGAATTTGGATTAACTGTAAATGTGTAACTTGGATTTCTGATAAACAACCCCGAACAATTAAACTATAATTTATATCATTAGAAGGAATATACAAATAGCATCAAAATATTTCCACCAGCATACTCTACAAATGGACTACTCTGACACTTTATGGGTCATGATTGTCTCTGGGTCTACAGGGTGGATACGAAGGAAATAGCAGCAGTTCAGGCCCACAAGTGACACCTGGCCACAGTAAGCGTCATGGACACTATCCATGTCCATGACATAATAGAACTTTGTGTGAGATCCTATCTCCAAACTGTTAGAAGTGCGGCTCATATATTTGCCATTCCAGTATTAATCTTGTTTTATTCTTAGTCACTCTTTACTATCATGAAAACATTTTCTTAGTTTGTTTTCAAACATTTAATTTTTAATTAATTAATACTTAATTTTCTGAATATTGCTTAGTCTTAATTTGTGTTCCAAGATTTGTACTGTATCTTTGACTCACAATCTACTTAAAAGATGTGATATGATATTTTCTAGTATTAGAAACTTTAAAAAGTATATTTCCATTGATTTTATATTGCTTCTTCCTTGTTTTTTACACACATACACATATACACATGAAAAAAATATGTGTATAACCTGACATAAGATTGATACTGTTTTATAGAAATCTTTAATGACCCTTTATTTTTTATTTATTTATTTTTGTAAGACCGGGGATCAAACTCAGGACTTGCCAGGCAGGCACTTATACCATGGAGGTATCTCCACAGCCCATGACCTTTTAAATGGGTTAATCTAAAATATTTTACATAGTCCTGCATAACTGTCATTTTGAAAGCTCTTTGTTCTTTATCCAGGACCATATGGCTACTTCTCTTGCCTTCTGAATTATGTTCTTTGTTACTTCCTATGTTATAGATATTAGAATATTTTGAGTTTGTATAACTGGAAAATATTTTACTTGTAGTTTTCAAAGGTATGTTTGCTAAGCATAAAATTCAAAGAGGACAGATCTTTTTCTTTCAGTCTAATTAGTCTATTTTCTTACATACTTGGTCTTTTTTTCTTTCTAATGTGGAATAAGATGCTGTTTAATTGTATTTTGCCATAGTCAATATTTCTTATGTATATGCTTTAATGATTTTTTTCTTTACAATAGGTTTTGGAAAATTTAATTTTTGTGTATCTTAGTATGATTTTATTCAAATTTCTTGTGCAAAAGGTTCATTTTTCTTGAAAATGTGGTGTTACAAGTTCAGAAATTTTAAATCTTTAAATATTTATTGCCTACCCCTTCTACTTTGTGAATTCTAATTATATGAATGTAAGTTTCTTGATTTGGATATAGAGTGAACTATTATGACTGATCTGTAAATTCTTTGTTCTTCATTTTCATCTTGGGCAATTTTTGTTATATTCATTTAAGTTTATAAATAATTTATTTATAATGTGCAACCTATTATTAATCTCATGCTCTGTATTCATTTCAGACATATTTCTCTAAAATTCATTCTGTCTACATCTTATATCTTTTACATTTCAAAATTTGTCTACAATTTTAATGTGATATGTAATTATTCCATTGAGCCATCTCGCTGGCCAGTGATATGTAATTATTGATTTTTAATAAAGTTAATGAAAGAAGAAAGGGAAAAGAAGAAAATATACCAATAAATATAGGTACAAATATACAAACAAATACATATAAATTCTCAATTGAAATCATGAAAGGAGGAAAAGGAATGGGAGGGAAATACAAAAACTAAACAAGAGTAGCAACTGCTAAACAATTTATAAACCTGCTATTTACTAATCAAACTGTAGTAATAATTAGTTTGAATCACCGGGGTCTAAATGTACTTAATTAAAAGGCACTTCCAGAACAAATGCACAAATCAGATGCAACTGCATGATGTCTTTAAGAAATCTTTACATAGAAAGATACATAAGCAGAAAATAAGTGAACAGAAAAAACAAACCATTTAACATTAATCAAAGGAAGGAACAGCCAGCCAGATAGTTCAGCAGACTAAAGCATGTGGTTAGGCAGAGTGAAATGGCCAGAGTTCGAACCCCAGCATGCAGTGCTGGCCCCATCCTCAGGGCACTCTGCGATTGAAACTGGGCATGATTGTGTGTGCCTGTAATCCCAGCACTTGGGAGGCAGAAAACAGGAGAATCACTACGAGTCCGGTCTACATAGTGAGGCCCTGTAGACCCTTAACTAAATGCATAAAATTAAAAAAAAAAAAGAAAAAGAAAACATGTATACTACTTCCAGACACAGCAGTCTGCAAAACAAAAAGTTATCAGTGAATAAACAGGGCTTTGCTGCGTGATAGAAGTGCTAATTCTCCAAGAGATATAAGGATCTTTAACATGTATGGATATAATGACAGAAGCATAAGAGAAAATGCCGGTAGAATAACAAGAACAAATAAATTAAGTATTAAAGGTGGGGACTTCAATACCATCTTGTCAGAAATATACAGCCTAAACAGAAGGATTTTCAATAAGGAAATTGTTAACTCTTTAGAGGCAGGCGAGCCGTAATCATGATATGTAATATGTAACTCAAATCCTCAAGTCAAGTGAGAGAACGAAAAGGGGGCAAGCATTCTTTAGAGTAAAACTGGCTGCATGTGTTGTTATGTTATTTTATTTCTTAGGGTTACTGGCAACATAGTCTGAGTCACGACTCCACAAATGAATATAGTAACCTCAACGCCATTAATCACTGGGCTCGTCTGAGATTGACAGACCAGTTCAACCAGTAATAGGATATTACACATTCTTCCTATGCAATACAAAACATTCACAAAAGCATATCGCATTTGAACCCACAAAACAAACTTTGCACTTGATGAAGTACACACTGCCTGATCTCACACCACAATAAGATTAATTCTAAAACGATATCCAAATTAAGCAACACACTTCTCAGTACCACATGAGTTAAAGGTGAAATTTAAAAAAAAAAAAATACAGTTATCAACCTGCAAGCCAACAGTGTTTGGAGAAAAATCTAGAGCATCGAAGCACTCTAGGATAATAAGCGTAATAAACACAGATGCAAAAATCTTGCACAAGCTCTTAATAAAATGAGTAATTCTAACTCCAATCAAAACAGCAGCAAGATACTTTGTGACTGAAGTTTGTATGAAGAGGCAAAAGATCCAGAACAGCCTGTAGAACATTGAAAGAGAAGGAAAAAAATGTTCAGATCTGACACTCTCTGACTTTAAACCTTACTATAGAGCTACAACACTCAAGACAGTTTTATATTCCTACAAACAGAATAGATCAGTAGAAGAGAACAGAGCACCCAGAAATGAACTTTCAGAGGTATAATTAACAGATCTCTGAAGAGGAACAAAAATGTAATGTAACAAAATTAATCTATTAAGCAAATGGTCCTGAAAAAAACTAGATATGCACATGACAAAAAAAAATAAACTAGGCAAAATATTAGGCGTTTTACAAAAACTAACCTTTAAAGAATTTAGCAGACTATGTAAATGAAGGAAACCATAAGAGTGGCATGTGATATTTTACAGCTGGACTCCACAGCTGGGAACATAGTAACCTAAGGTACACTGAGTACAGATTGGAAAAAGTTACCTATTGTCCTAATATATACATCTTTATTTCTGTCACAAATCACTAAGATCCAACTGATCTTGGTGCCATTCAGGAACTCCCCCACATCCCAACTCTGGTAGGACTGTAACACTGTGTTCTGTGAAGCTGCAGCCTGTCTATAGCTTTACTCCAGTATATTTGTGTTATGTTTCTGGTTCTCATACAGTGGGATCAGGGTTGATTCAAATCATAGCCTTTTTTATAATTGATGAAATGTGGAAGCCACCAAGATCTATTCTTCAGCAGGTGAATGCATATATTGTTAACAAAGGAGTGCTATTGAAATCTAAAAACAAGTGCTTTATCAAGACGTGTTGGAAGACTACGTACTGTACTATAATTACGTCACATTCTGGACAAGAGAGGATTTTGAATCTACTCACCTTAAAGAACTCAAAATGTTTGAGGTTATGCATTTACAGTTTTCCCTGATTTGATCATTACCCAAAACATAGAAACAGCAAAATTAAAATATTACATCGTGTCACATGCAAATGTATGCACATCATGTGTCAATCAACAAGCAAAATTAACAAAATCTTTTAAAAGAAAACTTTGTTTTTAACAGTTCTAATTATGAAACTTTCAAAATATTTTAATATTTCTACCCCTACCAAATCCCCCATAAAGAGTATAATATTTAATTATTTAAATGTGGGGAAATATGTTAAAAGCTGCATTGTCATCTAGTTGCCTGAATATTTAGAAACATGTATTTTTCCTTTTCTAAATATTTAGGGGGCTTTGACAGGAGATTCTTCTGAATGCCTTATTTTGATTAAACTTCACCACTCTATTGTTCCACTTACTGGAAAGTGTATGATTTTTTTTTATCATAAATCCTCTTTGCTTTACTTTGCCTTTTATCTATGCTGCTTTCCAGGACTTCTGGTTCATAATTTCTAACTGCAATCAGTTCAAATCTCTACAGAGGCTTGAGTTGAGTCTTTTAGGGCTTATGGTTATACCCCTTTCCCAGCAAGTGTGGTGCTACCAGATCTCTTGAAAGGCCCTCTAAGCTGTGTTTTTAGTTCACTAACAACTGACTCACCGCTCTGCAGGTGAGAGATGCATGGAGCACATTTGCTCTAGGCCAATCTCTGTACGATAAAATGCTTCTTTTTTAGACAGTGCAACACAATGTCTAGAAAGAAAAAGTCTGGTAGCCAAAGTTACTAAGTGCTTTTATATCAGCTCTCCTTATGTTCCCCAAATCTGCTCCTTCTAATATTACCGAATTCCCTGCATCAGAGCTCAAACAGACTACCAAGAAGATGTCACACAGTTTCTGTCCAAAGGCTTTGTTTTTGAAATCAGATTTATTTCAGCTTAATCTCTTCCTCATAAATATTCAGGAAAATTGAGCAGAAAACAGCACCTTCCTGATTCTGTGACCAATGCCTAGGAATGCACCAGAAACCAGTGGCAAAACGAAGTCCTCCAAACTAAATTATTATGGCAGCTCAGCAGCTCCCTGGGACTCATTATCACTTGCAGAAAGCAGTTGTCACACTGTCTAGATTGTTACAAGTTCCCTGAAATTTGGCAGTTAATTAATTCTCGCCCTTAGATCATTGCGTGCAAATACTGATCTGAGTCTGTTTGAATGACCAAACATATATATCTTCACCTCTTTGAAACCCCAATGGCACTGAGGGCTCTTTGGGAAAATACTTGCGAGAGATCTGTGTCCTATGGTGAGAAGCCAGCATCCATTACCGCCGATATTGCTTCTTAATCTTCCTCTACCTAGACCACGGGCAAACACCTGCAGTACCACGCTGCTCAGGTGTTTCCCTTTCAGGGAACTCCCTGTTTCCAGACTCTTCTGTCCCCCACCCCCTGTACTTCTGGGCCCTCTGAACCAGCACAAGCTTTCCTAACAACTTTTTATATCAGGAATACTCAAGAAGATGACCATAGCTACATAATCTTTCTTCAGAAAATGTGTATGAACACAGACAAATGTGTGAAATCTCATGAGGTCTATGATAGAAGCATCATGACACTGAAAACTTCATTCAATTTCTCTAAGATTTAGCATTTAAAAAATGGACAGTAGTGGTAATAACATTAGAGCCCTCAAAGTTCTATGAAGGCTTAAGTAGGACATTTTATCTATAATAATTAGGAGCTGAGCATAACTGTTATTTATTATATTCCCTTTCCCTGATCAGCTCTTGCTGAAGAGCATCTACTTTTAACTGCCAGGATTTTTTTTCTGTATTCTAGTATGTAATTTATTCCTTCCCTCTTCTATTTATTTACCGATACTACTCAGCGGGCTTCCTCCTCTCTAAAATGTTAATGATAATATCTATTATTCAGGAAAGTTGCAAAGAGATCATACATATTAAGTAGTTGATAAATATGCTCTGAAAGGAAAAGAAGTGTACTTTTATATTGGACTAGTATTTGCTGAGCCCCACATATTTATTCTATTTCTTTCTTTTCTCAAGTGTTTTCCTCCAGCTACCTGGTAACAAGTTTCATTCTTCCTGCCACCGTCAGACTCCAATGCTTCTTTGGTCATTTCACACAAATGGTCCTGCTTTTTATGTTCCTTCTGTGCTTTTCACCTACCTCATCCCTTTAGCAGATGTCTCTTGATTTAATCATTTAATCTGATGGCACTTGGATGGATTGCATATGAGAATCATCCACTTCAGTGGCTGCACTATAGCTGCTAAGGAAGATCAGCCAAATGCATTGTCCACTTTTGCATCCATCACCGCTCACCCTAAGATTCTAGAAATACACCCACAGGTCATGTGGATGCAGAAATTTGTGTCAGGTGGTGGAGTCAGGGGTATTCAGAAGTGAAATGGGGTAAAACAGCCCTGCACTTGTCAAACAGGCTCCAGTTCTGGCTGTGCTCCTTCCTCAGCCTAGGGGTCTGGGTTTGTTTTTCATGCACCAAGGATGATATGCCTTCCTCCGAAGATTTTATTGAAGGTCAGATGAGAAGAGAACTGAAAAGGATTTTAAGTACTGTAAGATAAGCTGTCCTACTTCAGCACTTTTGTCCTTGACTCTCTCCAATTATTTTTTCTTTTTAACTATTTTAATATTTAGAGCCAGCCTAGATGTCTGTTTTTAGAAATCTCAAAACTTCTAATCTGCATGATTTATGTCTTATTTTGTACACAAGTGGCCTTTGGTGGTTTTACTTTTAGAAGAAGTGGAGCTACATTTACATAAGTAAAACAAAACCATGTCTATGTGACTTTTAATTTTTCAAATGGGTGATATTTAATTTTTAGAGTATTAGGGCTGATGAGACAGCTCAGTGAACTAAGTACTTGCTTAGGTAAAGTGCAGAGGCCAGGGTTTGATCCCTGGGACCACATGCCATGCTGGCCCCACTCCTGGGTATGCTGAGCCAATGATGGAATCTGGGCATGGTGGTGCAAGCCTATAATTCCAGCATTAGGGAGGCTGAAAACAGAAGGATCATTAGTGAGACCCTGCACAAAAACAGAAACAAAAAACACACACACACTAATTTTTAGAGTATCAATAGCCAAATAATGTACTTGCTATCTATTATGATTGATATATTGTGTCAGCTTAGCCTGATTGGTGCACTAATTTTATAGAAAAGGAACCCTTTTACATTGTTTGTGGGAATGCAAACTAGTACAACCACTGTGGAAATCAGCCTGAAATTACCTGATCAAAGTAAAAATAGAAATTCAAACTGGGCATGGTGATGCACACCTGAAATCCCAGCACCCAGAGGTTAAGGCTAGAGAATCTCTAGAAGTTAGAGACCAGCCTGGGGTCCATAGTGAGCTCAAAGGCAGCCTGAACTACGGTCTCAAAAAAAGTGTTCTGCAAAACATTCGTGTATGCAACAGTGGAGCCGTTGGAAGGTAATTTTATAGTAGATTTGTAGTGAGGAGTTCGGCCTCTGGGACGCGGACAGGAAGGGTGGGTGCTGGTACTGGGGCTTCCTCCTCTCCACTTCTTTGCTACTGTGATGTGAGCAGCCTCCTTTACCCAGGTCTTTCCTATATGACATGGTGACTAGAGCTCTCCTGCCTTTGAACCAGCCAACTTAGACTGAAAACCCGACCCTAAAGAAACCTCTCTTCTTTTAGGTGGTGGGTGTGGGATATTTTATCCCAGCAAAAAAAAAAAAAAAAAAAAGTACTAAAGCAACTTCTAGGGATATTCTCATCCTATATGGAGATAAATTTCCTATACTTCACTTGGTAAAATAACCAGGATGCCCTGTTTTCGCATCATGACATACAATTTTATTTTATAGCTGCAAGACTATAGCAAAGTTCTCAGGATGTGTATAGTCAAAGACTAAAACCTAAATCTCCAATCTACAGTCAATCCAGTCAAACCTATGGAATAAAAGGAGACGACCTGATCCAGTGAATTTGTTGTGTAGCCCATGAGCATCCATTCTGACTGATTCCACTTATCTTTTTCAATTGCATGTCCTGTCATTTCACAGTCTTTTTACCATAGACACTTAAGAAGTCAATAGAACACTAACTCACCCTTTAAACTGATTGAAGTTTGAAAATCTAAGAGAAATGTGTATTCTGTGTGCAAATAGTTTTTACTATGGGATGTGGATGTTTGCAAAGAGCAAAACAAAGGAAAATTTTAAGGCAATAGCCCAGCTTCAATTGCTGCTATTCTCATAAAGTTTATGTTCTTCTGCTTCAAAAGTATCATAATCCCAAAGTATATTTTTTTTTAAAAAAGAAAACCATATGTGTCCCCTAACTGGAACTACTTCTGAGATTTGAGTGCAATATTTACCAAAATTGTTTGCTTTGTAGAGGTGAAGATGACATTTCTAGACTTTCTGTTACATATTAAGAATGTTCTGTCAGACAGCAAGCTCTGACATAAGGCCCGGAAGTAGCTGGCGCAGAATAAAATTTCTCGGGGTAATTGACACATGTGTCACCTGGGAAGAAGCAAGTACTCTGTCTAAAATAATATTGATTGAGAAGAGGCAGCATGTCTCCCCACTTATGCTATGTTCTTTTTTCAGGGAAAAAAAAAAGAGTCCAGAAGCGTTTTAAATTTCAGGGCTATGTGCTTTAAATCAAATAGGCCAAATTCTTGAAATCCTCCTAGTGAGAGCACACAAGATGCCACTTGGGGGAGGCAATCCATCCCAGTTTCTTGTTTTGGAAACATTTTCCACTAAGTGCAACAGAATATGAAATAAACAGTGCAAGCAGAAAGGCCTCAATTAAGCACATTCTTGAAATGTCTGCTTTTGAGAAAATTATGTAGTCCTATTCAGGTTTAACAGTGGAAAAACATCCGATGGAGCTCTGTAAAATGTCTCTCTTTACATAAAGAAAAATAATAGGTGTATTAAGAAAGCCCTTTGAAATGTGGTAAAGCTGCTGTCTGTTCACCAGAATTGTATAGAAAGTGGTCTCATTTGATGCCAGTGTTTGTAAATTAAACATAAAGTTAGATACGCTCCTAAAATCCACTTCAATGATATATTCTTGAAAAGATTTAATCATTTTCTGATACTTTAAGAAAAACACATTTTAGGTATCTCACATAAGTTCAACCAAACAGTATTTACCATTCTTTGGATGACTAACTTCACTTAACCTAATATCCTCCCTTTGATTTATGGCTGAAAAATATCCTTTCTATGAACATATTTTGTTTTTATCTTTTCATATACTGCTTGATAATTAGGGTTTTCCAATACCTTGTTTATTGAAAATCATGTTGGAGCAAATGTGAGAGGGAAAATATTCACTGAACAGCCCACCCTGTGAGTGAGAACATCCACTACCCTTTTGGGAACCCTGTAGATAGGCCAAAGCCCAAGCCCAGTGGGTGTGTAAGAGAGCTTCTATGGTCTTCTGCTCCCCCATACCCCTCCACACCCAGCCCAGGCCTGGCACACAGGCCTGGGGTGAAACTCTGCAGCTGAAGTTCCTCATTGAGATTAGGTCAAAAACACACAGCTAATCCAAGAGCAGAACATCTTGTCAAAGGGGCACAACAGTCTCACCTTCAAGGACAGCAACAGGAAGGAGCTGAGCACAGCAGCCAGACCCAAGCCAGGCACAACTACATGAACTAGAACTTGGTATAGCAATACCTGAATTTCATAAGGTGTGAAGGTCATAACTGCACCAAAACTCTACACCAAAAGCCAGAGGACAGAGCTATAAGAAATGATAAAAACAAGGAGCGAAATGAAATCTCAGGCCTCGAGCCCACCTGGAACAGGGGCAGAGGATGATAGCTCAGCTAAAATGTATGAATTAATAGTGTCAGCCATAAAGAAACAACAGCAAAAAGTTATGGAGGAACTCAGAGCAGAATTTATTTCTGGAATTACAAAAAGAAATATCTGAATACATAGCATTGGAAGTAAAGACTCAAATACAGAAACTTATGGGGGAAACCCAATGCCCACCAAATAAAGTGCTGAGGACACTAACTCAGCTGAACTGTATGAATTATAGCGTTGGAAATAAATAAGCAACAGGAGAAAGGTATAGAGGAACTCAGAGCAGAATTTATTTGTGGAATAAAAAAAAAAAGAAATCCCTGAAATCATACCATCTGAAAATAAGAATCAAATGCATAAACATATGGAGGAAAGCCAATTTGAAAAAAACTTTGTGGTAAAAGAATTATTAACTGCTTCTAAAGAAGACAATAAAAAAAATACAGGGGATTAGAAAACTGATTGTTTCCTTGGATGAGCAATACAGGCAAGAAATACATCATAAAAAGCAGAGTCAAAGAGATATACAGGAACTCCAAATCTCAAACACAAGCCTACAAAACCGTTTGAGTGAAAGTGAAGATAGAGTTTCAGATCTTGAAGACGCTGGTCCAGCTGGTGAAAACGTAACAAAAGATCTCTTAAAAACAACTAGGATGCAAGAAAAAAATAATTCATCAACTACAAGATGATGCCAAGATGAACAATGTGAGACTAATAGTCATCAAAGAGAAAGAAGGAGTTAATACAAATGATATAAAAAAAAATGGACAGAAGTAATAGCAGAAAACTTCCCAAATATGAGGAAACAATCTCACATTCAGGTAAGCAAAGCAAACACAACACCAAATAACTTCAACCCAACTAAAAACACAATGAAACATATACTAGTCAAGATCCCAGAAATCTAACACAAGAATAATAAACTGAAAGCCACTAAGGAAAAGAAGCAGATCACATTCAAAGGAAAACCCATCAGAATTATGGCCAACTCTCTTCACAAACCATGAAGTGAAGGAGAGCATGAAACAGAGTTCTTCAAGTCCTCTATGAAAACAAATTCCAGTCCAGACTGCTATACCCTACAAAACTCTCTTTCAAGTTTGATGGAGAAGTGAAATACTTCCACAACAAAGAACAGCTAAAGAACTTCATGATGACAAAGCCATCCCTACACAGGATACTGAAAGATGTTCTAGAGAGAGACCACAATGACCAGAACTCCACGAATGAGAATGGAAGGAACCCAATAAAATAGGGCAAACAAGTAAACACAGGACAAAAAAAGAGGAAACAACAGGAGGTAAATAACATGTCAATCACAAGTCAACACATGTCAAACATAACCATCAATGTAAATGAACTCAATTCATCAATTAAGAGAAATAGATTAGCATAGTAGATTAGGAAACAAAAGCCAACAATATGCTGTATACAAGAAACACACTTAACTCAAAAAGACATTCATAGGCTTACAGTCAAAGGATAGAAACCAACACTTCATGCTCCAGCACCGCAGAAAAAAACAAGTGTATGAATCTTGTTCTCAGACAGTCTCAACTTCAAACCAAGAAGGATCAAACGAAATAAAGAAGGCCACCATATGTGGGAAGCTGAAAGAGTTAAGTAGAGTCATGGGGAGGGTTGCGTGCCTTAACAGGGTACGTAACCTGTTCCTGACTTGAACAAACTCCAAGGCACGTCCACAAAGACCTGCTATAGGAATATTGACATACCCGGATGTTTTTTACTAAGATTGCTAAAAAGATTAACATTCTTAGAACCAGGTATCCTGACAAACCTAGGTCAACATTTTCCTAGAGGACAGACAGATTAGTTAAACAATGATGGGAATTGCCAAATGTCCTGAGGGACTCTCAGATAATGCATGTATATAAGCTGTAACAGCCCTAAATAAACTGCCTCTTGCCAGCAGAGCATTTGGTCCTCTCCTTTCTTTCATCCCTCACCCTATCTCGCCCCACCTTGCCTCAGCTGGACTGTGGCAACTATATACTGGTTAGGGGAAGAATTCAACAGGAAGAGGGAACACACATAAATATGTATGCAGCAAACACGGGAGCACCCAATTATATAAGGCATATCTTAATGGACATAAAAAATCGAATCTGCAATACGACAATCTTAACAGGAGACCTAAATACCCCCTTATCTCAAAAAGATAGGTCAACCAGACAAAATAGTAGTAAAGAAGTAGCAGAACTGAACCAGAGCTTGGAACAAATGGACCTCGGGAATGTACACAGAGGGTTCCACCCATCCACAGATGAATACACATTTTTTTCAGCTGCACATGGGTAATTCTCTAAAATAGACCACATACTAGTCCATAGGTCATGCTTAAGCATGTGCAAGTAAACAGAAATTATCCCACACATATTATCTGACCACAGTTCAATGAAACTGGAAATAAATGACAAAAGAAACCAATAAACCTCCCAAATACATGGAAATTAAATAATACCCTACTCAGCAATCAATGGGTTACAGATGAAAATAAAGAAGAAATTCAACAATTCAATATCTACAATTCAATGAAAAATCAACCACAACTTATCAAAACTTATGGGATGTAATGAAAGCAGTTCTCAGAGAGAAATTCATAGCTATAAACTCACACATTAGGAAAACAGAATGGGAACAAATAAATACCCTAATGTGGCACTTCCAACATCTAGAAAAGGAAGAGCAAACCAAACCCAGAGCCCAAAGATGGGTACAAATCATAAAGAATTAGAGCAGAAATTAATTCAATTGAGATGAACAAAACAGTTCAAAGAATCAATGAATGAAAAGGCTAGATCTTTGAAAGACTAAATAAAATTGATAAGCCACTAGCTAACCTCATCAAAAAGAGGAAATAAAAATTCAAGTACAAGCAATAAGGAATGATAAAGGTATAATCACCACAGACTCAGTGGAAATTCAGAAGATTATCAAGAGCTACTTTGAGAATCTTTACACTCACAGAACAGAAGACACAGAAGAAATGGACCAATTCCTAGAAAGGTACAAATTACCACAACTGAATCAAGAAGATATATTATCTTTTAATAACCCAATAACAGCCAATGAAATACAATGTGTAATAAAAAGGCTGCTGACAAAGAAAAGTCCAGATCCTGATGGATTCACAGCTAAATTCTCCAAGAAATTTAAAGAAGATATAAACCCTACACTCCACAAACTCTTCAATTAATTTTTTTTTTTGTCTTTTTGAGACAGGGTCTCACTGTGCAGTGTTCAGGCTGGCCTTAAGCTCACTTTGTAGCTCAGGCGGGTCTTGAATTCACAACAATCCTCCTGCCTCAGCCTCCCTAGTGCTGGGATTACAGGCATGCGCCACCACGCCCGGCAACTTCAATGAAATTGAAAAAGAAACAGTTCTCCCAAAATCATTGCTGGAGACAAGTATTATATTGATACCAAAAGCTGGGAAGACACAACTAAAAAGGAGAACTACAGGTCAATCTCACTCATAAACACAGATGCAAAAATCCTCATAAAATCCTAGCAGACAGAATACAGCAAATCATCAAGAAGATCATACACCATGATGCAATGACATGATACTTTACTTGGAAGACCCAAAAACTCCACCAAGAAGCTACTAGAATTGATACACAAATTCACTAGCATAGCAGGATACAAAGTCAATAATCAAACGTCAATAGCACTCCTCTACACAGATAAACTGAGAAGGAAAATGTAGAAACAATACCTTTTACAATAGCACTGTGGGAAATAAAAAACCTTGGAATTCATCTAACTAAAGAAGTTAAAGATCTTTTCAAAGAAAGTTATAGTAGTCTCAAAAAAGTGATCATACAGGATTTCAGAAAATGGATAGATATACCCTGCTCCTGGATAGTTAGTTAAAAGGAACATTGTGAAGATGGCCATACTCCCAAAATTGTTGTACAAATTCAATGCAGTCCCTATCAAACTACCAACAAAATACCTTTCAGACCTAGAGAAATCATTTCTACAATTTATTTGGAACCAGAAAAAACCTAGAATAGCAAAGGCAATCCTGGCCAACAAAGAGAAGGTAGGAGGCATTACAATTCCTGACTTGAAATTGTACTACAATGCTACTGTGATAAAATCAGCATGGTATTGGCAACAAAATAGATGGGAGAAGCAATGGAATAGACTAGAAGATGCAGAGGCCTCTACGAACACACTCAACCACTTGATCTTCGACAAAGGGGCCAAACTCACTTACTGAAAGAAAGGTAACCTCTTTCACAAATGATGCTGGAAAAATTGACTCTCCACATGTCAAAAAGTAAAACTTGACCCAGGTCTATCATGGTGCACTAAGCCAAAATCAAAATGGATGAAAAATCTTAACAGTAAAACAGAAACATTCAATCTCCTATAAGAGAAAGTAGGAGGAACTCCTGAAGATATAAGGGTAGGCGAAGAGGTCATGAAGAAACATGTATCTGCACAGGAAACACTTGAAAGAATTAACAACTGGGACCACCTCTTAATGAGAAGTTTTTGCATGCCAAAAGAAATCCCCAACAAAGTAAAAAGAAAGCCCTCAAATTTTGCAAAAATCCTAACTCATAAACTCTCAGACAAAGGTCTGCTCTCTAGAATTTATAAAGAATTAAAAAATATTAGGGCCCCTAAATTTAAAGACCCAATCCAGAAATGGGCAGCTGAGATGAACATACACTTCTGAGAAGATGAAATTAAAGAAGTGAATAAATATATGAAAAACTGTTCCACATCACTAGCCATCTATAAAACGCAAATTAAAACAACACCAAGATACCATCTCACTTCAGAAAGAATGGCTATCATAAAGAAATCAACCAAGAACAAATGTTCGAGATAATGTGGGAAAAAGGGAATACTTCTTCACTGCTGGTGGGAATGTAGACTGGTGTTACCATTATGGAAATCAATGCAGAGACTCCTTATAAAACTAGGATTGCAAATCCCATTCAAGCCAGCTATATCCCTACTGGAAATGTCATATCATAGGGATATATGTGTACCTCTGTTTATAACAGCACAATTTGTGATAGCAAAATCTTGGAAACAACAAAGATGACTGTCACATGAGGAATGGTTGAAAAAGATGTGGTATTTTTATACAATTAGCTGTAAAGAATGATAAACTTGAAGCCTTCATATTTCAGTGGATGCCACTTGAATACATACTTATAAGCAAAATAAACCGGACCCACATGTGCAAATATCATATAGTCTCCCCAGTATACCTCATCCTTGCCATCACTTGGCTGATAGCCATCCTTACCGGGGCTCAGTGATACCATACTGTGCTCTTTATTCACATTTCTCTGGTGACTAGTATTGCTGGCCACCTTTTGATATACACGTTCATTTTTAAGTCTGCTTTGAAGAAAATAATGTCCCTTTTTAAAATTCAGGTTACCTTCTTAATTTGCTATTGATTTGTATACATTTCTTACACATTTTAGATGAAATCCTTTGTCCATGTATACGCTTTGCAAATGTTTTCTCCTATTTCCTAGGTTGCCCTCTGAGTCTGGTGTTTCCATTGTACAGAAATCTTTAGTTTGTATGTAATTCTACTGATTCATTTATGCTTCTACTAACTGTGCTTCTGGTTTAAGATCAAGAAATAATGGCCAGGCCCAATCAGAAGAAAAATTTTCCTTTATGTTTGATTCTAAGGGTTTAGCATTTTCAGTGTGCATGTAGAAATCTTTGGTCATAGAGACAGAATAGCTTGGTGGTTTCCAGAGCCTGTGTTGGGGGAAACTGGCGAAATGTTAAATGGCTACAAAATTTCAGTTATATTCATTGAATACCAAAGCTCCATCTGAGATAAATGCTGTAGTATCTTTGATATTTACTGGTCAATTGAACATTTATTTTTAAAAAATCTCATATTATTGTTATTTGTAAACAGCCAAAAGGTAAAAGAGGAGCTTTTGAATTGTTGACTTTTACATTGATTATAACACTACTTTTATGTATGTTTGTGTTGAATCGTAAAATTTTATACAATAAGTGCCATGATTTTGATATCTCATTATACTAGTAGTTTTTTAAAAAAGAATGTACATAAAAAGACAAAAATTATATTAGAAATAATGTCTATTTGAAAGGTTTTTTTAGTTGAAAAAAGGTATTTTATTTAAATTTTATTCTATTTGTCCTTTCAACTACATAAAACTTAAACTAAAAATTAATATGTTAGTCTGAGATGCTCACTTGTATACTGCATTATAATGGAATTTAAAAGAGGAAAAAAATAATTAGACCTGAAACTTGGCATTAAGAAAAACATGATAGACTCAAAAATTGTTTTTTAAAAAAAATGGTTTAACACTTTCCTTACCACTTCTGGAGCTGTGGGATACTGAGCATAGACTCAAAAATTGTTTTTTAAAAAAAATGGTTTAACACTTTCCTTACCACTTCTGGAGCTGTGGGATACTGAGCATAGACTCAAAAATTGTTTTTTAAAAAAACTGGTTTAACACTTTCCTTACCACTTCTGGAGCTGTGGGACACTGAGCAAAACGTAAAATCTGGGTCACTTTCCCTCATAACTTTTTTGGTACATAATTGTGTAGTAAGGTATCAGTGAGTGGAAAAATAATACAATAGAGGACTACTGTTTTGTCTGTTAGGTCCAATGATTTTAAAATCCTTCCTAGTAAAAGTTGGGACTCACTTCACTTCTGAGAAAAAAACTGAGTGTTGGAGAGATTTCCTAAAATGTTCATACCTGGGATTCAAACCTCATCAGTGTTCTTGCTAAATTCTTTCAGATACAATTTCAGGGAAATACTTAATTTTTTTCATTTATTTTTATTTTATTAAAATACAAATGTCAATCAGACAGTTTCAAGACACCTTAACCAAACAGATTCGATGAATTAATACATTGCAAACTGTTTTCATAATGTTTTGGTATTGTACAAGGTGCATACATGAAGAGAAAACTTTCTCTCAAGCTCTCACAGAGAGCAATCTGGTCAAGCATTGGCCGTGACTCATCCGCATGGATGACACAGACAATGGAACTACAGAATAATGTACAGGACTACAAGATAAGCCCTGAGAGGACTTCAATGACCACATAGGAAATATAAAGTTCATGTGTTGGTATATAAGTCTTGATCTACCTAGGTCTTAACCATCCAGCAGAAAAGTATAAAAATGAAGTATACATCGTGAGTCTATTATATTAAGCTGAGCTGTAAATGGATATGGTTGCAATTTCTTTGAATAACTCACTATGGTTGCAGAATGCTGGACTGTGTCGGATTGTGGTGTCGAGTTCAAGCACCTAAGTTAGTTGAATGTCAATGGAGTGCCCACTTTTGACAGGTGTAGACAAACGAAGGGTTGTAGAAAGAAAAAATCATGATGTGTGTGTATAGACAGTACAGTTGGGATAGATAACGCTGTGCTTCTACATAATTCTATGAGAGGCAAGATCTGCACTAATGGTGGTTGGATAGGATATTATGTCGGCTTTTAGTACTATGGTCATCCACTCGGTAAATAATTATTGAATTTTTGATATAATTCAGGTATAAAAAAATAAGATAAGTAAGCAACTACACTCTTAATTC